>CM043004.1:1124021-1151521 GCA_023678885.1 Pogostemon cablin | reverse complement strand
GCTGTGCAAGCATGGCCTGTGCATGGCAACCCGTGGCAACGAGCGTGGGCAACTCGTGGCAACGGGCGTGGGCATACGTGGCCGACCATCGTGGGCAACCGTGGGAAGTAGGAGTTGGAAATGGACCATGGCATGGGCAAGCCATGGCAACGACCGTGGGCAAGCTGTGGGCATGGGCAGTGCAAGCATGGCCGTTGCATGGGCAACCTGTGGCAGCGTGCGTGGGCATACGTGGGCGATCCCCGTGGGCAATCCTGGTAACGGAGTTGGGCATGGGCCATGGCATGGGCAAGCCAAGGCAAAGGTCGTGGGCAAGCTATGGGCATGGGCATGGCCTGTGCATGGGCAAGCCATGGGCGATCCCCATGGGCAACCGTGGGTAACGGGAGTTGGGCATGGGCCATGGCATGGGCAAGCCAAGGTAATGGCCATGGGCAAGCCGTGGGCATGGGCCGTGCAATCATGGCCTGTGCATGGGCAACCCGTGGCAACGGGCGTATGCATACGTGGGCGATCCCAGTGGGCAACTGAGGGCAACGGGAGTTGGGCATGGGCCATGGCATGGGAAATCCAAGGCAACGGCCGTGGGCATGGGCCGTGCAAGCATGGATGTGGGCATGGGCCGTGCAAGCATGGCATGTGCATGGGCAACCCGTGGCAACGGGCGTGGGCAAGCCATGGGCGATCCCTGTGGACAATCCTGGGTAACGGGAGTTGGGCATAGGCCATGGCATGGGTAAGCCAAGGCAACCACCGTGGGCAAGCCGTGGGCATGGGTCGTGCAAGCATGGCCTGTGCATGGGCAACCCGTGGCAATGGGTATGGGCATGCCATGGGCGACACCCGTGGGCAATCCTGGGCAACGAGAGTTCGGAATGGGCCATGGAACGGGCAAGCCAAGGCAACGATCGTGGGCAAGCCGTGGGCATGGGCTGTGCAAGCATGGCCTGTCATGGGCAAGCCGTAGGCAAGCCGTGGGCGACCCCCGTGGGTAACCGTGGGCAATAGTAGTTGGGAATGGGCCATGGCATGGGCAAGCCAAGGCAACGACCGTGGGCAAGCCTTGAGCATGGGCCATGCAAGCATGGCCTGTGCATGGGCAAACCATGGCAACGGGCGTGGGCATACGTGGGCGCCCCCATGGGCAATCCTGGGCAACGAAAGTTGGGCATGGGCCATGGCATGGGCGAGCTGTGGGCATTGGCCGTGCAAGCATGGCCTATGCATGGGCAACCTATGGCAACGGGCGTGGGCAAGCCGTGGACAACCCCTGCGGGCAATCCTAGGCAACGGGAGCTGGGCAAGGGTCATGCCATGGGCAAGTTAATGCAACAGCCGTGGGCATGGGCCGCGCAGGCATGGCCTGTGCATGGGAAACCCATGGCAACGGGTGTGGGCAACCTGTGGCAAAGGGCGTGGACATACGTGGGCGACCGCCATGGGCAACCGTGGGCAACGGGAGTTGGGCATGGGCCATGGCATGGGCAAGCCAAGGCAACGGCCGTGGGCAAGCCATGGGCATGGGCCGTTCAAACATGGCCTGTGCATGGGCAACCCGTAGGCAAGCCGTGGGCGACCCCCGTGGGCAACCATGGGCAATGGGAGTTGGGCATGGGCCATGGCATGGGCAAACCAAGACAACGATAGTGGGCAAGCCGTGGGCATGGGCCGTGCAAGCACGGCCTGTGCATGGGCAACCCGTGGCAATGGGCGTGTGAATACGTGGGCAACCCCCGTGGGCAACCGTGGGCAACTGGAGTTGGGCATGGGCCATGGCATGGGCAAGCCAAGGCAACGGCCATGGGCATGGGCCGTTCAAGCATGGTCTGTGCATGGGCAACCCGTGGTAACGGGTGTGGGCAAGTCGTGGGCGACCCCCGTGGGCAATCCTGGGCAACCGGAGTTGGGCATGGGCCATGGCATGGGCAAGCCAAGGCAATGGCCATGGGAATGGGCCGTGCAAGCATGGCCTGTACATGGGCAACCCGTGGTAATGGGCGTGGGCAAGCCATGGGCGACCCCCGTGGGCAATCCGGGGCAATGGGAGTTGGGCATGGGCCATGGCAAGGGCAAGCCAAGGCAACAGCCGTGGGCAAGCCATGGGCATGGGCTGTGCAAGCATGGCTTGTGCATGGGCAACCCGTGGCAACGGGCGTGGACATACGTGGGCGACCGTCGTGGGAAACCGTGGGCAATGGGAGTTGGGCATGGGGGATGGCATGGGAAAGCCAAGGCAATGGCCGTAGGCAAGCAGTGGGCATCGGCCGTGCAAGCATGGCCTGTGCATGGGCAACCCGTGGCAACGGGCTTGGGCATACGTGGGCGACCCCCTTGGGCAATCAAACTTTGAGAATACCTTGGCATTCTTGATACAGTTGACCAAGTGTTCCCTACTTAGTTTGTAGTACCCATCGAACTCCAAGATGTTGTTGATCCTGGCTTTCCCCGCTTGACTTCTCCATGATTTCAAACTAGAAATCCTGGACTTCTGTATGGAGATACTCTTGGTGATATTAACTTAAGGTCTAGATGTTCCTTAAGTATTAGCTGCATATCTTTTCGATCATCTTGGTTCATTAGGATAGGCTTTATATCTCACGAATTCATGCTCCTTTCATTCTTTTACTTTGAGTGAAGCTTTGAGCTCCTTCTTGTCCCACCAGGCTAAAGGATCCTCATTGAAGTTCTTCTGTATCTTCTTCTTGATGTCCTCCAAAGATATTTGTTGTTCAATTGTGACGTCTCTCTGTAGGTTTTCTCCCAAGCTTGCTTTGAGAAGGTGGATTATGTTCTTCTTTAGTTTCTCCATCTTCCATCCTCTTCTAGTCTCGGTTCTCATCTGAAGGACTGCTTTGCCATATCTCCTTCGATCATTCATCTTTGGATGGCTCAGTTTTCCTTTATCACCACGCTTGCTGTGAAATCTGATTGGCATTTTTTGTTGAAATGCATTACGCAGTCTTGGTACGATGATCTTATGTTCACAAAGGGTTGTGAAAATTAGCCTCCTAGTTGTGTTTCTTGGGTAAAATGCTTGAATGTCTGTAGGAAATTGTTTCCTAACAGAATATCCGCACCGGTGTTTTTCGAGAACTATTGGCAATTCTTTGCCTAAGCCTTCCGAGAAGACCCCTTCCTTTGATGTGCAGATGTTGGCTCCTGAATCAATGTATGCCACAAAATACTCTGCACGATGTTCCTTATATATCATCCCTACGGTGATATATATTAAAAATGGACTTGTGGCCATGAGTGGATCAGAGCTTAAAACCCCGTGCCTTTACTAGTAGACTTTGTATCTTTTTCCCTTTATCGTAAACTCCATTCCATCTTGCAGTCTTTCCCAAGGCTTATGATCCTCGAGAAACTCCAATCCCAGTACTAGATGTTCTGGGAACCTTCCTGCAACTCCTTCGATTATCAACTCTAGATCGTTGGGTTTGAGTTGTCCTTGGTATCTCCCAGTTGTTGGTTGTTGGAGATAATACAGGACATCACAAGGAATAGAGTTTTCCTTTTTAGTAATATCAAATATTACTTCGACTCCTCTCCATCCTTCTGGGCATTTAGTTCACCTTTAGTTGTGAACTTTTCCGGTTCCTGGATCACCTCCACGATTGGTTTCTTTCCCCATTTCTTGCTAATCATTCTGTCTTCTTGGAAAGAAATTCTTCTTTACTTAAATCTGAGGCTATTTTGTCTGCTCCAGATCGGTTTGTCTTTGATCCAAAAATCCATATCGTGAATTGGTGGTAGCTCCGTTATCTCTGGCCTAGTTGCGCATGCAACTTTCTCGAACACTTCAGGTATCTCAATATACTCATTAATTTGGAATAGATCCAAATGATGAGTGTTGGAGAGGGCATACGAGATACTGTATGTGATAGAGTAAGGCATGTTCCCTTCCTTCATCAAGTATTTATTTTTAAAATCTTGACGAAGGGTAATTGCCCTGTTGAAATCTTGGTCTGATAGATTGTACGCAATCCTTGGATAAATGTGGGATGCTACTTTTCTTGCGTACAGATTTTCCAAGAGTCCTCTTAGGCATGCTTCTCTTGTACTCTTGACTCTCTTATCAAAGTCAGCAATATCGATTGGTGTATCGATTCCTTCTTTAAATGTAGCTTTGATGAGAATTCGAATAACTCCAATATGGACTCAAGACATAGTCTTGGACATCCTCTCCGGGAGTTTACTTAGTTCCTTCTTGATTTCTTCGTAAGGAACCAGTTGCATTTCCATCATATTTCCTGTGAGCTCCATTGGGATGGCAATTTCCCCTTCGGTCACTTTGTATATGATGTGTTTCCTCTTCTTGAAACTTTGAAAGAGCTTTTCCAATTTTCCCATAGTGAATCCATTGTATAGGCTGAGCATTGGATCCTCTCTCATGATTCTCATAAGGGCTTTATGAGAAATAGATGTCTGGAAAAAGAATCCAGACATATCTTCTTGCATTTCTTTCCTAAAGTTTTCCTCTTCACTCTAACTCATCTTCGAAAGATTCGTCTTGGTTAAAGAATTCTTTTTCATAGATGCTCTCGTCCGAGGTCATATCTTCGAACTGATATACCTGTACTAGGTCTTGGAAGTAAACTGCTTCCTCCATTTTTGGAGTTGTCTCAAACTGTCGTACTCCCTTTTTTAGTTTTCTGGGCAATTTGGTGAGATATGCCATCTTTCTCCACACGTGTAGCAGTTGCAATCCTTGAATCTTTCGTTGATTCATGTGGCCGCTCTTTGGAACGTCTTTCTTGTGGGAGTTCTTCCTGTGCTCCTTTGGTTCGACCCTAAGGATGAGGCTTGGCTTCTTGAACTCCATCTTGATGGTCATGATCTTTGCCCTGATTTATAGCTTCGGGCCTTTTGTTTAGACCAGAATGATCTTGGTCTTCTAGATCTCCATCATCCGCTCCTTTGATTGTAAAGATGATTCTTCTTCATCCTTTTTTGCTTCTTTGGGTTTCTTTCAATGATAGTTGGAAGATCATTGCTTTCGCAACATAAGGGGACTGTCTTGTTGATTCTCCTTAATCTCTTGTAGTTCTTGTGTAGCGTCGCTTGATGACACCACTCTACAATCTTGGCTTTGAGGAAGGACATTCTCCTTGCTATCGAATCCTGCTCGCATGGTTCATACTCTTTGATCAACATTTCTCTCCATGGGCTCGGGATCTTGGCAAAGAATAGGTGGAATACTTCTTCCTCTTTGACCTTAGATTTCCATCTATACTCTGTGAAGAGTTTGATATACTCATCTACATGACAAATGTCAAGTAGTTCTAGGTTGTATAGGGCATTCCTATACTTCTTTTTCTTTTTTTCTTCCATTCCTTCAAAGTATCCTACTTCGATGAAATGTATCTTGAAGATCTTGGTCATTCGATCGATAATATTACCTAGATCTTCGCCTTCCATAACCTCATTTTTTACTTCGTCTGAGAGCTCTTGCTCTTCCCAGGAGCATTTTACTGATCCTTCCAGGCTCATAATAAGGAATCTTATGAACCCTTCTTTGTCCAGCTCTAATGCGCCACCTGCGATCTTCATGCCATTTGCCCATTAATCGATCAAGGCTTCTCTATTCTTAAGTCTAGAGTGTCAAGAGGTTTAAGATCAACTTGTATGGATTTATCGGTTCAAGGTAAGACCGGCCATATGGGGTGTTGTGTATATTAGATCCTCGAACTCGGCTTGTTCCTGTTGACATTCATATGGCCTTCATTTTGAAGTTTCCTAGTTGTTGAAATGTATCTTCTTGTCTTGCCCCACGAATTCCGTGTGATCCAGAGGTTCCTTCTTGGCTCCAATCCTATTGTATCTGATGAGCCTGGGACTGTTGTTGAGAACTTGATGACTCTCCAACGTTCATCTTTAGATATACAATTGATAATCCTTGGAAGGACTCATATAGATCTTATAGATCTTCAAGATTTGCTCTTTCCATTTGGGGATGTGAAATCTCCTCGAAGGATAGCAATCATCTTCTCGCTTACGGAATTTGGCCTTATGACCTCCGTCGTTTTTCCTTTTTGGTGTAAAAGGAGTTCTGTTCCAAAGGTTAGTGGTAACCTTTTCAGATGTTCCTCTTTAGTGAGGTCCTCAAGGTTCGCCAATTTCCATTTTCGATTGAGGTTTTCCCAAAATAGATCGGCGTCCTCGTGCTCTTTCTCTAAGTATTGTCTATACAACATATTATAGTATAGAACTGCTTATTTTGTCATATCCAATGGGCCAGAAGTCCCGGTTGCTCCAGCTTGGAACAGGGCTAATAGTCTTGTCACTCTCGGATGTCGAACTTTCGTTCGGATCCATATCTCTTTGAAACTCTCCTCTCGTTAAGTGATATAAGTTTATAATATTTTTTCATTCATAAATATATAAACCTAGGGCTCTGATACCATTTTAAAGTGTGATTAAAACTAATGAAAATAGCAGATATATAGGTCGAATAAGCGAATACATCTAGGCCGAATAGATAAATATGTATAGGCCGAATAGAACGACTATTTAGACAAAACATATAGGCCGAATAGGCAAATACATATAGACCGAATAGGTAAATACGTATAGGCTGAATAGAAAAATACGTATAGGCCAAATAGACGTATAGGCCGAATAGGTAAAAACGTATAGGCCGAATAGATAAATACGTATAGGACAAATAGGCAAATATGTCTAGACCGAATAGAACAACTATTTGGGCTATTATTTTAATCGGATATAACAAATAAAATTATAAAATTTTTATTTAAATGAAGTTGGGGGTAAAAGGGTCATAAATATAAAAAGTCGCCAGAAAAATTAATCTTTAACATATGTGGCTAGAAAAATTTTGTTTTAAGTTAAAGTAGCTACTTTTTGCCATTATCACTTAATTAAAAATGTTATACATCATCTTATATCATACAATGAAAGAGTCAAATGCTCATCACTTTTCAGCAAACATTTATTAACCTTTATGACAAAGACTTGTGTACAACCTTCATTTGGTACAACCCGGTACAATCTCCTTCCTTCACCTTTAGTGTGTGTTTTTCTCTTCTTTTTTTAACTGTTGTTGTTTCTATTTTTTTTATTTAATTTTAGGGATATAATTGTAATATTACCCTTATGGTTTAGGGTATAATTTATCCCTAAGGTTTAGGATTTAGGGTATAATTGTAATTTTACCCTTGTGGTTTAGCGTATAATTTATCCATAGGGTTTAGGATATAATTGTAATTTTACTCTTGTGGTTTAGGGTATAATTTATTCCTATGGTTTAGGGTTTAGGGTATAATAGTCATTTAAATAAAATAAATTTAAAATAAAATAAAAAATAATATTAATGAAGGAGCATGAATTAATTAAGAAGGGTGGGGACTATGGACCAAGATTGTACCAATTCAATTGGTACAACCGCTTGTACCCTAGTCCCTCTCAACCTTTATTAAAAATATCTGTTTCCTATCAATTTCATAAAAATCATTGCATAAAAAATGGTTTCATGCAAATTTTTGTTGTATGAATGCCTATTCCATTGTTTCACAACTTCATTTCTACTACAATACTATCATATTTAGTGATTATTAGTTTTTTTATACATGATCGTAATTTAAATATTGATTATAACATGTGACAAGTGTTTAACAAGTGGAATGAGAGATGAAATAAAATACTCTATTTAGGAAAATTAAAATAATTGAACCACTCATTTCTGTCATTAGACTCGATGTGTTCAGTCATATATTTGAAATAATCTTCTTCCATGATTGCTCATATTTTTCTAAAATATATACACAAATCAACATCATTAGCATTTTCTAAATTTTCTCTCTTACATACACATGGGGTTAGTTCACAATTCGAATTCTCCATATCATATTGGTACATCATCTCATATATATGTCAAATTATTGGATGAATAATATATAGAAGAGAGAAAGAGAGGAAAATAGGGTATAAAGAGGAAAAAACTATACCCTAGAAAAAACCTTAAATCGTAGGGACAATGATTGAATTTTTTTCCTCTTCTTACGCGTGACACATAAAATGTATATATGAAAATGACACAAAAGATCTAGTATGGTTAGTTTATACTTCACCAAACTTAATTACTAATTTATCAACACTGCTAATAAGCGTGACCAGTCATTTAAAATCACTTTGGATCCATCAACCGTTATAAACTCCTAAAGATCTCATATTTTATTTAGAGATGTTAAAATAAACGAGCTGGTGATGTACCTTTTGGCCAAGGAGAAAAGGGGTAGGTCGAATGGAGACAGACCGACGAAAGACAACAACAGTTTTGTGGATGGCTATCTTTGACAATGGCTGCACCCCTGCAAAATTCTTGCTGCCATGATCTCTGCTGCCGTGTAATCTCAATGCTGAAGAACAAATCACTGCACTCCATGAATTCTTTAAAACCAACAAAATTACCACAAATGGGATACTATTCAACTTCATCTCCTTATTTATTGTCAATGAGCATTTACACACAAATATTTCATCTTCACTCCCCTCTATTTATAAACAGTATCTTGTACATTCAAATCATATTTATGAGATATTAAATTCAAAATAAATTGTCTCGTAATCCATGCCCTCACTTGCCCTTCCAAAAGGAATAAAATACTCCATATCTTGATCAATGAGCTGTTATTTGCACCCCCAGAATTACTGAACGTACCCCAAAAATATTTAAATTGACATAATTATCCTGATAAAATTTATATATATTCGGTTGTTGCAACCGAATAATTATCCATCTTATTTGTTTGGTTGCAGTATCCGAAAAGAATAAAGAATTCGTATATCTTATATGTTCGGTTATAGAAACCGAACAGAACAAAGAATTCATTTATCTTATGTGTTCAGTTACAGCAAACGAACAAAACAAGATTTGTGATTTTTTTAAATTCATATCTATATTACCGAATAAATAAGATAACATAAATGTTTTATAGATATCATCATCTTTGTTTAAAGATCGATGATATCTATAAAACTTATCTGTTATCTTATATGTTGGGTAATTAAAAAAATCACAAATCTTGTTTTGTTCGGTTGCTGCAACCGAACAGATAACATGAATGAATTCTTTGTTCTGTTCGGTTACTACAACCGAACAGATAATAGATGAATTTTTTATTTTGTTTGATTGTTACAACCGATATTTTAAATAGAAATTAATTATATCATTTTAAAATAATTAAAAGTATAATTTATTGTTTGATCGAGAAAAAAATGTCTTAAGGTAAATATTAAATTAAGTGAAAAACATGCATTCTCAATTAATTTCATATTAATAGAAAATTTTATTATAACTGAGGTTGAAGTGATCCTCATCCTCAGCATCATGAGAAGATATCAAAATAAAATTGTTGATTGTTGATTTAAAGACCATTTGATCTCCTATAAAAATTCCAAGTTCTTTAACCGCGTACTTCCATCCTCTAGTAAAGCCCATAGCAAGTGCAGTAAAAGTGAAAGAACATTCATATTTAACAAATTTTAACCCGATTGTGAGAAATCGTTTTCAAATCGATAAATGTATTTCTTAATCTTAATACATTTATTACACAATGTGGAAAGTCCTATGTAACATAAAATATGTAAAAGAGAATCACATTGTCATATATTTAAGGATACCATATTTATTCAAATTATGATATCAAAATGAAAACTTAATAGAGTATGCTAAACTATTGATCAAAATAGTTATCATTATATATCATTAAATTAAATTCACTTTCGTAGTAACCAAATAATAAAATAAACACATTTTCAAAATTATTGAAGTAAAAAATATGAACATAAAATTCTTTGTGTATCAATCTTAAAAAATATATATTTTTTTATACTAAACAGAAAATTAAAGAATGATACTCACTTTGTTAAGAAAATAATTTAATAATAATTCCTTAAATTTAGCCCAACATTTATTACATAATAATAATAATAGTAATAGGTAATTTATTATAACATCTCAAATATTCTTATACCGCCAAAACGCAAATCCAACATGATATATATAGTAATAGGTAATTTAATTTTTTTAAAATAAAAAAAAATGGATCACACTTTAATCTTAAAATTGAAAGTGAAATGAGTAATGAACCACTATTTAATTTTAAAAATTAGAAATATGTGTTTGAAATTTAAAAATAAAATGGAAATTAATGGGTTTTATGTTGTGATCCGACCCATTAAGACTTTTTAATTAAAATTGAAAAAAAAGGTAAATAAATTTTTTAACAAGCGTCGATTGAGGTTTGAACACATGACCTACTCATAATCAACTTACAAGTAATATGTTGCCACCTCATGAAATTAAAAAAAATAATCGCTTAATATATGATTGACACCTCACATTTTCAAAATCTAATTTTAGAGTGTTATTTTGTTTTAATATATATAAGGAGATTACCCACGTTTTTCTCATACTTTCATTTCATGTACTTTTATATATATATAAGCGAAATGTCCTATCGAAAAAGATGTTACTCTTTCTAAAAAATTCTCTCTTCTCTCTAAATTTTTCTAGGGTTTTCTCTTTTGTCTGCCATCTCATGGAGGCTTCGCCACCATCTGGCAAGTCCTCCACTGCGGATACCACCTTTACTGATCCCTTTGTTCAATTCCCTAAATTGGATGTGGCTTGTGAACGTTTCCCTTGGCTGATGGATCTTCTCGCCAATTAACAAAACTCCAAGAAAGTGGATGAACAGGCCGTACCTATTCAAAATGATCAACCTATCATGCAGCTCAAGTCAACTGGCTTGGAGGTCCCTCGAACATCTACGACAGACCCTCCTTCGCTTTCTCCGGCCGGCACGTCCAGCCTGCCTTCGATTGATGAATTGCTTTGGAGAAACGCATCTCTTGCTGGTGCGACCCTTTCCATGGATAATCCTGGCCGACTCCATATTGGATCGGTGGCACCTCCATTCTCTAAAACTGAGAATAGAGGCTCTACGCAGCCCTCTGGCAGAAGACAGACGGGTTCTTCTAACCCTAATCAATCTGGCCCATCATCATATAGTGATGCATCATACGCAGCAAAAGCTGCTAGTAATCGAGAGAACCCCATCTCTCGTCTAAAGTCGGCCATATGCAAGGGATCCTTCCCGGATCCCGTGGCGAGGCCATTGGATAAAATAGGTGATATTGCAACTTTTTCGATCCTGGATCCCGTGGCGAACCCCATCTCTCGTCTAAAGTCGGCCATATACGTAAAACTCTTTTCTCTCAATTTGTAATTGTTAGGGTTTTGAATGAAAGAGGCTCCAAACCCCTTACACAATTGGAGATTGACAGCATGTTTGCTCGCACGTATGACATACCTGCCTCTGATATTTTGAACATTCCTTTGGGCCGTGGCTATTATTCACTTTTGATCATTGGTGATAAGATTAAAGCATGCCTTCTTTGAAAGAGAATTTTTGATGTTGGGAGGATACAACTCCGGGTTCAGAGATGGACTCAGACGTTTAATCCATACAACATTAAATCGTCCATTGTCCAGGTATGGATGGTATTTATGAACTACCTTTGGAGCTCTGGCATGAAGAGGTTATCATGAGCATTGCTAGGGTTGTTGGGTCTCTTATTCGGATTAATGGCAAGTCTCTGGATGGATCCACGGGGCACTTTGCTCGAGTTTTGGTGGAGGTGGATGTGCATGAGCAGATCCCAAAATATATGAACATAGACACCTCCAAAAGTGTGATCCGTATATCTTTTGGTTTTGAGAATATCCCAAAATACTATAAATCTTGTCAGATATTGGCCATGATATTGAGCGATGTTTGAAGAAACAGGAGAAGAAGGAACGACGTAAAGAGAAAAAAAGAAAAGCAACTATGCATAATGGGTTTTCTATCCCCAAAAATGTTTGGAAGAGGAAAGAGTGGCCATCTGAAAGCGTTCATACTTCTAACATGTTTGATACCCTCAACAATGAGATGGAAGAAGATGATGACAAGGGTCGGAAGACCTCAGACCATGGGGAAATAGATAAGGAGTTGACGAAGAATATTAATGGGGGTTAGAAGGGGGAAGATGGCAATTCACACTCTCAGGAAGAAGAGGAGGAAAATCCTGATGAACTGGACAGGGAGGATAAGGATGGTAATGATGAAAACATACAGGACCAATCCCTTGCTTTTGTTATTGCTGAGCCTATACCACTTGATGTTAGAAGCCCAGAGAAGCCTAGAGCTCCCTCTATTTCCCCCCACGGGAAAATAGATTGTGACTGTCAAAACCTCTATGAGGGGCACGACAAATAGTGCTACACATTACAGCAGACCCGACCCCCCGACTACAAGGTCTCGCACGCTTGGTGGTCCGGGAATAAAGCATGTGAAACCTACCAAAAAAACTCCAAAAATATGCATGCTACATCCAATCAGGACTGGGATTCATTACTGCTGAAGCACAGTCGTACGCCGCATTTTAAATGAATGTCCTCTTCTGGAATGTAAGGGGAATAGGAAGGGCCTCGGCTCAGTCGGCCCTTCGTGAACTTTGTCAAAAAAATAAACATATGTGGCTAGCGATTGCGGAACCCAAGGTATTATTCTCTTCTATACCTGATTATGATTGGAGGAACATGGGTTTTCATTTTGCGGGATAGAATCGGAGGGATGGCCTTCGCCCAAATATTTGGGTTTTCTATAATGCATCATATATTTCTCGGGTCAGAGAGGTGTTCTCATCTTCCCAGGCAATGATTTTTTATTTTATTCATAATGCTGCCGACTATAGGTTTGGCTTCGTACATGGGCATACGGACCACAACGTCCAGAGAGAGTTGTGGTGTGATATTACTACACATCTCAATAACAACATGATGATTATTAGAGATTTCAATGCCACCTTGGGATCACATGAAAGATTGCATAATTCAGGTAGGGAGAACATGGGGCCAATAGAATTCAGATCCTTTCTGGACACTACGGGACTACATGATGTTGAGTTATAATGTGCCAAATTTACTTGGGTGAGTCGCTCAGCCACCAAAAGCATGAGAGCTCTAGGATTGACTAAATCCTAGTAGACAACAATTTCATGGACAGATGGAAAGTGGTGACGGGGGTGGCCTTGGCCTTGCATGGATCTGATCTTGTGCCTATTTTAGCTTCATGCAGGATGAATGTGACTGTCCCTCATCCACTTAGATTCCAATCGATGTGGTTGTCAGATACGGGATTCTACATCATGGCAGAAACTTCATGGAAGAATAACCTGTCGCAAATGAACCCTCTGAGTCTGTTTGCTGCAAAACTGAAACGTTTAAAGCAAGACATCAGAAAATGGAACCATCATGAGTTTGGCAACATTTTTTATTCGGTTGATGAAGCCATGGAATCACTTAAAAATGTACAGATCAGAATCGGTAAAGAAGGGGACAATGAAGAACTATTTTGCGAGGAGGTTGAAGCACATATAGAATTGAATAAGAGATTAGAGAGCAAACACCAATTCTATGCCCAAAAGAATAGAAACTCATGGTTGAATGATGGAGATAGGAATATGGAAATTTTTCATAGATTTTAGCGCATTCAACGTTCTAAAACTACTATCACATCTATGGAGGTGGATGGTGTCCTTACGGAGGACATTGATCAAATCTCTCAGCACATTATGGGATACTACTCTTGATTCTTTAAAAAACCAAACGAGGTCAGGGATTTTGGGCAATTGAATTTCATTGATAGCTTTGTCAGTGGCACTGATAATGCTAGACTCACCGCTATTCCTTTGACGGAAGAAATCAAGGAAGCAGTAATGGAGTTATCTTGAGACAGCTCGCCAGGGCCTGATGGTTTTGGTGGCTCATTCTTCCAAAAGTGCTGGTATTTTATTAGGGATGATCTCTCCCGTGCAATGAAGTACTTCTTCAGAATGGGAGACATGCCCTTGGGAATCAATTGCAACTTCATTGTTCTGGTTCCAAAAACTGAGGGGGCAATGAGAGTGGAGGATTTTAGGCTGATTAACTTGTGTAACTTCTTCTTCAAAATCATAAATAAAATCCTTTCGAACAGGATAGGCCCTTTATTAAGTAAGAATCTTAGCAGCAGTCAGTTTGGATTTCTTCCGAGACGAATCATACACCATTGCATTGGGGTGGCTTCAGAAAGCTTTAACAGTCTCAACAACTCTTTGGTTGGCAACATTGGGTTCCAAATTGACATTAAAAAGGCTTTTTATACCTTGAGGTGGGATTTTGTCATGCATGTGCTTGAGAAAATGTGTTTTACAGAGTTTTCATCAACTGGATACATGCTATTTTCTACTCAGCAAGGGTCTCTGTGCTTATCAATGGAAAGCCAGAGGGATTCTTTACATGTGGTAAGGGGGTTAGGCAAGGGGATCCTCTTTCACCATTACTTTTTTATGTGGCAGAAGAAGTACTTGGAAAATGGATTGAGGCGAAAGTAGCAGCGGGCGACATCTCTCCTGCTCGAGCGAACAGGTTCATAACCATTTCCCCTTATTTATTTTATGCAGATGACATTATCTTGTTTTGAAAAGGAAATGAAAAATCGGTAGAGTGTCTTAGGGCAGTTCTACAGGACTATGCAATCCTGTCGGGCCAGGTTTTCAGCCCTTTAAAATCCAAGGTGTTTTTTGGAAAGCATGTTAGGGATGCCATTAAGAGAAGGGTGTTATCTACACTTGGAAAACATGAAGGAAAATTCCCTTTTGTATATTTAGGTGCACCAATTTTCGTTGGGGCGCCTAAGATGGAGTACTTCAAATAGGCCACGGATAGAATTCTTGCAAAATTTCAAAGATGGAAAGGAAGTATGTTGTCTATGGCGGGGAGAGTCTGCTTGGTAAATTCAGTCATTATTGCATCAGCAGTGCATATTATGATGGTATATAGATGGCCGAGGCACCTTATTAAGCAAATAGAAGCATCTTGCAGAAACTTTATTTAGATGGGGGATGTATCTAAGCAGCATAGCTTCATGGTGAGTTGGAAGAGAGTTTATAGCCCCATTTCAGAAGAGGGACTAGGGGTGAGAAACATTAAAACGACAAACGAGGCTTATTTAATGAAGCTCTCATGGGATATTCTTCAAGGCAAGGGACCATTACCCTGTATGAAGAGGGGATGGTTTGAGGATCATAACATTAAAACAGGATACATGCAATTGTCTATTAGAAGTGCATGCATTGCTCACATCAAACGACTAATGGAGGATGAGATATGGATTGTGGGATACGACTCAAGGGTGAGATTCTGGTTAGACAATTGGATAGGTTCCCCTATAGCTGACCTTGTTGGGATTCCGCAGGAACACCGCCACCACTTTGATCAAAGGATAGGGGATTACATTTATGATGGTTATTGGCATTTCACGGAGAGTTTCACTTCAACATTCCCTAACATTGTTGAAGACATCTTGAAAACTCGAATGGCACTAGATGTTGAAGATTCCAGGGTCTGGAGCAAATCCTTAAAAGGGGAGGTCACTTCCCGCATTGCCTACATGCATACACGACAATCTTACATTGAACTGGCCTGGGGTGCATGGATTTGGGATCGTTTTATACCTAAAAAGTGGTCATTGGCTATCTGAAAGTAATAAAAGGAGTTGCTACCACTTGGAACATCATCAGAGAATGGGGTTTTTCAGGCCATCGAGATGTTATCTCTGCAAAAGACAAGAGTAGACGACAAATCACCTTTTTCTATCATGTCCAGTATCTTTGCAGGTTCTCAACAAGCTGTTGGCAGGATTTTCTTTTGGTCATAAATTGCAAATGGATCAGACATTTGCAGGTTTTCTTTTGCAAGCTATGGAGTTCTCCAACAGCAAACAAATTGCATCATTATGGAGACTAGCAATTATCACTTACGTGTGGATAATATGGTAGGAACGCAATGCTGCCATGCATGATGGTTATGATTTAAAGTATGATGACAATGATACAAAACTAGTGGATAAACATATCAGAGTTTCAGGTATCACAGCGACACCAATGGCTCTTATTCGAGAGGGAAATTCATTTGATATGGGGGCTATGAATAATTCTGTTGAGGATTTAGTTACGCTTAAATATTTTGGGATTGTGGGGAAACATAGGAAGGAACCTAGAATTGTTTCAGTTAAGTGGAAGCCACCACCTCCAAGGTGGGTAAAAATTTATACAGATGGGTATGCAGCTGGATCAGCTGGTAACATTTCCCATGGTGGCTTATTTCGAAACAGCCAAGGTTTTTTCATGGGCAACTTTACTAGTAGTTTCGGGATTGGTTTTGCACTTGAGGCTGAATTTGCTGCTGCTTGTTTGGGCATTGAATACTCCTTTGAGAGGGGTTGGGAAAAAATCTGACTGGAAATGGATTAAACTTTTGTTCTCCATTCTTTTACTCATCCATCCCCGAATATCCCATGGAGGAATTATGCTAGGTGGAGAAGGGCGAAAGACATGGTTGCCAAAATGGCTTTCATGGTATCTCACATATACCGTGAAGGAAATGTTGTTGTGGACATGTTAGCGAACATAGGAGGAATAACGACTTGGCATTCTGAAGCTTCTGTGGGCCTCAACAGACAGATGTTTTGTGACATGAACAGCGAGTTCTATAGATTCAGATAGCTACAGTTGTCTTGTACTTTATATACATCTTTTGGTCTATTATGTATTTGGACTTTCTTTTTATTCTAATACATCACTCATTGGTTATATATATATATATTCTATAGGTGTCAAATCCATTCAAAATTTACCCCCTTACTGATGCCCGACTTCACGTGACCCGTACCGAAAGTATATCACATAATTATAACCCGCACTTATCAATGTTTTGCTCATTAATAACTAATCGTGCTTAATTTCACCATACAAATAATTTTTCATGAATGAGTCAATTTCATAGTGAGTTGCTCATTAATGACTTATCATGTTTAATTTCACCATACAAATAATTCTTCACTAATGAGTCAATTTGATAGAGATATACGACTTGTGTATGCTCGCATAAAAAAGACAGTAACGTGTCTGGCTTTCTCTTATTAATTGAGATTATCTTAGGTAAATTTAAAAAAAACCCTCAAAATTTACATAAACTACCAAATAAATCCCGTGATTTGAAAAATTATCAATTACTCATTTTAACTTGTTTTTATTTGAACATTAATAAAAATACCCATGTTTTAAAGTAAAGAATGATGGAAATGACATCAAGACCAATATATTTAACATTATATTTTTAAATTTCACTATTTTATTTATTTATTTATTCATTTTTAAATTTCAATACCTAGGATTAAAAGGGTTTTTTTTAACATGGAAATGATATTAATACTCATATATTTAACATTGCATTTCTATATTTCACTATTTTTTTAATTTTTTTTAAAAATTTCAATACCTATAGATGAGAGGGATTTTTTTATTTTTTTAACATGAAAAAAATAAAATAATCCCTCTAATCCCAGTTTTCAACATTTATTATTTTTAAAAAAAATAGTGAAATTTAAAAATACAATGTTAAATACCATGTATTAATGTAATTTCCTTCTTTCTTTATTATTTTTTTAAAAGTGTATTTTTATCAATGTTCAAATTAAATACAAGTCAAATGGGGTAATTGGTAGTTTTCAAGCCACAGAGTCTATTTCGTAGTTTGGACAAATCTCGATGGGGCTTTTTTGTAACTTACACTATTTTATTTATATTATTTCTTACTCCATCCGTCCTATACAAACGTTTATATTTTAGCACGATTATTTGATTGAAATTCATGTTTATTTGATTGATTTATTTGCTAATTAGGTGCTAAAACAGACTTATCTTGTCTTTTGGAAATCAGTGCTTTGATGATGTAATTTGGTGTAAAATTAGGTTTTGGAAGGATTTCAAATCTGTCCACCTGAACCAACACTGAAAGGCTCGGTGTTAGAAGAAATTGAGGGCAGAATCCGAGTAATTATGGAAAGTGGCAGCTGAAAATCTTCTCTGACTTTTGGTCGATTATTTCATCCCAAATCAGGACCATATCTTCTGGAATCATAAAGAAAAGATAAGGAAATGAGATATTTTTGGAAGATAGATATAAGGAAAGAGAATTATGGTATCTAAGGATCAAGACACACATATGAGAGATTTCTAATCTCTTAAAGATGGTGAATTCCAGGGAAATTAAGAGGCCGTGGTTTTCTTCTTCAAGGGAGATTTGGAGCGTGAAGATTCAAGAACAATTGGACGTCATTGGTTCTTTAATTTTATTTCATATCTTGTCATGAACATGCGGGGCTAATCTCCTTTTCTAGTTTAGGATTTCATGAACCTACCGAATGTTAATTTAATTATTAAAAATTTTATATTGAATCTTTTGTGTGAATTTATTCCATTACATGCTTTGAATTGATTTATAACACTTTAATAATTATTTTAGTCTGATTAACTAGTTTAATTATTTAAATGCTTATTACTATTTCATGATCCATGATTCGTAATTGTTGTGAGGATTGAATTGAGTAACAAAATAGAAATTATTCCCTCTAGATGTAATGGGATCTAGATTTTATGATTCCTAGCCGATTTTCGTTGCCTAGTAATTCTATATTTGGAGTCTTAATGCATTTTCGAGTTTGAATCCATAGATTCAATTGAGAATAGTTCAATTTAGTGGTCGTACCCTAATTGATGAACATAAGAACATTCAGCTTGATTGGTCGTACTGTCAATCTAGGGATTTAAGTTTGCACTCTAGGTAAGATATTTAATTCCTGTAATTAATTGATTCAGTAAACGAGAGAGGATAGTCGTCCTAAACTAGGCTTTTCTCACTTGGTTAATTTTCTAATTAAATTTTGTCTACTTTACTATTTAAAAATTGAGTTGATTTATTATTCGTGCTATTTTTGATTTTTCTCAAACAAAACTCCCCCTTATTTATTTTATTTATTTTCAACACTTTAATTTAATTTGAATTTTGATTGGGTTCGACCGTACTTAACCTACTACATTTTTAGTGCATTTGTTCAAAAACATTATAAATATATTTTTAGTGGGCCAGCGACAGCCTACCAATGGGGATTAATAAATATAGTATTTTAATATGTATTGAGGTTAGTGAAATAATATTTTAATGTGTAGTGGATAGTTGTATTAGTGTTGTGTGGGTCCTATTTACTATAAAAGGAAATGTAAATCTTTCTATGAGAAACCTAAAGTAAAAAATGTATAAATGTTTCTGTGGACGGAGGGAGTATTTAATAACTAGAGTAAATATAGGCTTTGTTCATGGCCCTTAATTATTACTAGGAGTACTTATACTCGATGTTAAACATAGGAATTAAGCACTTATGATCATTGTTCTACAACCACCTTAATTGTGGCGGATTATTCTGTGGCCTCAGTTAGAGGATTTAAACTCTTCGATATACTTATATTGTTCTTGGTATCACCTTATCTTTATTAATTGATTCGACCTGACATCTCTGTTCTCAATGCCCCACACTCACTCAACGATGGAAAAAGAGATATCTAAATCAGTGGCAGTGGAGAGATGTGATGCGATGGAGAAGATGACCAAAACATGATGCAAGCCTTGGAATCATGTGATGTTTAATGCCATCTTAGTTAAACTAGAGAACATGTCCCCGACAGATACTACAGGATAGCCAAGCCCTGCCCTGGACACGACCAAATTGCACCAGGCAACTCCTTCAGCACCAAACTTTGCCGCCAGTATTTCCCATGGAGCGAAATCACGTGACAATTTCATGGAACTAGTTCTCTAGTGAATTGATCGAGCATTTTGGTGATATCTTGCCTATCAACACTTACGAAGCGATGCATGTAAAAAGACAGATGGGTTCTTTGGAGGACTACTTGACCTTGTTCGAGGAGAGAGTAGCCCAATTGCCTCATCTTCCACCTGAATATTACCTAGACATGTTTCTTGGTGGCTTATAATCCTCAATTAGGGATCGCATCCCGGATTAAAAATGATAGATGTATTCTCCACCATTAAGGCTGCTCGTCGCGTTGTCCTTTTAACATGACCTTTCCAGGCCATTTCCAGTAATTTGATTATTTTATTCTGTATTATGAAAATAGATAACTGCAACCTATTTAAAGAGAAATATGAAAGCTAAGATTGTTGGATTGTATACAAAAAGTCTAGCTTTTGTATGAACAATGTTTAAACAATTTATTTGAAATGAGAATCATATGATCAAATGATTGCATCTTATAATTTATTTATATGCATGATGCAATAGTCCACTTACTTTATACTGTAGATAATATGTTGTGCGACAACACGCGGAAGATCATATTATCGGTTTCCTTATAAAGTATAAATAGATGCTCACAACCGAGATAGGTAGGGACTCTCTATCGGGATGGTTGTAGTATGGTATGGTATTAGCTTGTCTTGACTATAGAATCACATTAGTGCAGTTTGTGTGTATTGAGCAGGACCGCCTGAGATCGTTCAACTTATACTTACTTATAGAAGACCTTGATCTCTGTTATTATGTAAGTTCATGCTCTTAATCCATATACATTAATCTCGACACGTAAGGTAGTATGTATTTCTTTGATTCATCAATGGGTGAGATTTACATGTAATTAAATCAATAAACTCAGTGAGTTGGGAAATAGTGTTGTATCTATGGTGTGCTGTTAATTGTAGAAGGAATCTGTGTCCATCATAGGTTGATAATGTCCCTTTGAGGAGCTCATAAGACTTATCATGTAAACCCTGCAGGTGGATTTATTTCAGCATGATAATGAGGTTGAGTGGTACTACTCTTGGATGAGATATTAATTAATGAAGTTGCTAGTTACTTAATTAATTAATGGACATTGTATATCTTAAACATGGGAAAACTAACGGACTCATAATAAGAAGGAGCCCAAAATGTAATTTTGGGATTGAAAAGGTAGTGCAGTAATAATATTTTAGTGGACTACATTATTATTATTAGACTTAAGTATAAGCTTTGGGCTAAGCTTGGATACTTAAGCTCAATGGAGGCCCAACCCAATTTCTCCTACTGGTCCTTGCTGTAGCCCATATATAAGTCATCTCATCTATCCATAAATAATAATAACATGCCTAACACTGTGAGGGTGTGAGGGAACAGCAGATTGAGAAGATCTCGAGGATTGTCGCTCACACGATGTCGTGATTGGACTTGGGAATACAGCAGAAGACCGGAAGTTGTGGCCATTCTCTTAACATTGTGCAGGCTGCCGGTGAGAATCCATCTTCATCAATATACCCTAGTAAAAGGTATTCGATTCTATGTTTATGCTTCTGCTGATGTAGAATCGTATATAACCCTAACGGTTCAAACTAACCTAAAGATCCAAACGCCAACAAAGATATATATTCTCCAATTACATATTTATAAAATGACTATATATAGCTAACAAGTAACAGCTATTACTATCTATAAATCTTGATGTTCAACTTGTCACAATCTTGATCAGTTATGGAATTTTCTATAAGACAGTTGTTGCCGAGTTGGAAATGATTACCATGCTTAACAATTGTCAATCCACATATAACATAATTTAATTAATATTGAACGGAGTTGTGAATGGAGGATTTATTTATTATTTTTTTAACTTAAACATGTTTGAATTCTAATGGAATATTATTAATATTACTAGTTTAGTATTAGTATTATATGAATTTTATAATAATAATAAAAACGGTATAAAATAAATAGATTTTGAAATATATTCAGTCCAGATAATGAATTAAATCGAGAATAAATCGTCCTGGGTAAAGGTTTAGAGGGGATAAATATATATTTATAGCTTTGTAATTGTCCAAAGTGACACCAGCCAAGGCTTCATAAATCCTCAGGGACTTTATATAGTAAAGCTGATGAATCTCTCAGAGCTAAAAATTAAACTTCTCAATGAGTAATTTCAATCTCAATGACACTAGTACAAATTTATATTTGCTATGAAAATAGAATTTGTGAACAAATCTTCACTTCAGTAGAGTTCTCAATGAAGGTTCATATTGTGTTGAGTGCTTTGAATATAATTGTGTGAAATTTTCTCAAATAGCTGGATATTGTGAGAGTAAGGTTATTTTTATAGACTAATTTCTTATATTCATTTTTTTTATAATGGTTGTTTAATGATCCTTTTTAGACAATTACGATTTATGGGGCACAAGCCAGAATTAAAACAAGCTCATTCTGACAAAAAAATTGAAAATACGACATGAGGTCAAAATTTTCAGCATACTGTATAATCTGAGTCCCATCAGGTTTAATTGAGCCACGTACATTTTAAGAAAAGTCCATATGGATTCAAGAAACTTCAGCCCATTTAATTAAATCCATTGGTCATCTATGCCCATTTCAGTAATTATTTAACTAGTGCCACTTTGTTTCATGAAGAGCATGGGTGTTATTGGATTGAGGAGCAATTAATGAGCTCTTGTGCGCCCGGGCACACGAATTTAGATTTGTGTCCCTTTGCAATTTTCGTGCTCCTTTACAATTTAAACTCTCTAGCAATACATAGGTTTAAATAGAATATGGAGGGGAATTATTGTGTTCATATGGGGACACGGACCGTGTCCCCGAGGGCGCAGGAGCTTTTTCCAATTTAAAATATCATCTAGGCTACCTAGCCAACTCCAAAAATTCCAACAATTTTCCCAACTTCTTTTTTTTTAATTTTTTTTACCTACAATTATTTTCCTAATCTTCTTTTGACCAAATAAAATTAAGATCGATGAAGACAATCCTGAGAAATTTACACTAAAAGAGATGTGTTCTCCAAAGGAATTTACTAGATTTTGTAAAAATAAATAAATTAAAATAGAGGCAAGAACTAAATTTTGCTAGTATAGTTGGATATTCAAAATTTTTTGGATGATAAGACAGAAAGTACTAGGATACTTAAATAAAATATCGAAGTAAAACATAAAACGGAATATCACTCTAAGATAGAGGATCAATGTGAATCGATAAATCCTAAATCACCTTCTTATCACTCTAAGTTTATTCATCACAAGAGGTGAGCCAAGTTTTTTAAATAGAAACAACTTATTTATTTAAGAAAGGTACATGAGTAGTTGAAAACACATAGTTCAAGTAGCTAGTATGGTGGGTTCACAACCATCATGCACACAAGCTAACATCTCTATAGTCTCTTGAGATGGTGAAGGAATCGTACACTCTCCCATCACTGCTCCTCTTGTACTCGAACAGAAGGTGGCTATTGTTGAACGTCGTCAACTTCGTGAATCCATAGTCGTAATCCATGTAAATACTCCATGCTGTGTCGAGAGTAGTGAAATCCGATAAGTGGCTTCCTCCTACTCCAACCACTACGTGGATCGTCCCGTTCACCTTCCCCGAATAATGAGATTTTTCCTTGTTCACGCATTGATTTTGCAATGCCAAACATAAAAAAATGCTACGTGATTAATTTAAGTCGTACTTTAATTGATAAAAATCACACATGAAGCTCATTTTCTAAAAGAAATAGAGCGAGTCAAAATAGAATTGAAATTAATTTAGAAAAAAAATAAAAAAATTATCGATAAATGTTAGTTGTTAGTATAGTTAGTAGGTAGTTCATCAAGCATCCATATTTCATGCCTCCTTATAACTTTCTCTAATTCGTTCCCAAAGGAAATCATTTAGGTAGATGAACTATTCCATCTGATTACAAAAATATAAATTAATATGTATAATTTATAATTTTAACCTGGTAAATGGGGCAAACTCTTTCGTAGTTATGGACATGGCCAAAGAAGGTATGTCGACTTTGTACTTTTGCCAGAGCTTTTGCAAGCTCACCCTGCCCATTGGCTCTTTAAAGGAACCTTCTAGGCCATACCAGCTGTTAGAGGAGTAACCCAACACCCGATGAGTTGTAAATATTAACCATGGTTGTTTTTGTCGATCCACCAATATTAAACATTCTTCTAAGAACTTGTACTGCTCCGATCCCTCCCGCTTATCATGCTCTGAATTTGCAACGCAGAAATGGAATATAACTTAGTCTATCGAGTGCCTGAAAATTAAGAATCTTGTCACTTTACACCATATCTGTATGTAGTCCTCCCTCCATCCCATTTCAATGGTTACGTATTACCATTTTGGACGTTTCACTTCAATGATTACATTTTTTTTGGTAAACTAAATCCACACAAAATAATTAATATATCTATGTGCTCACACACAATACTAACACAAATTAAATAATATATCTCTTGACTCATCACAAATTAAAATGCTATATTCATGTAGGTACGCACAAGTTGTTGCGATATATGTGTGAGGCAGGAAGTACATGAGTAAATACCAGAATTTAGCTCTATTTTTTGCAGGTACATAATACATAGTATCTGCGACAACACCATATTCACCACCCGAGTCAGGTGTGTTATAAAATGACCCTGAATTTGGCCAATCTCGCTCATGATTCCCACTGCAGCATGTCATCTTATAATTTAATAATTTAAATAAATATTAAAGAATAAAAACATATGAAATTTCATATATAAATTAACCTTGAGACCATGTAAGGCACGATAGACGCAATGGGTTGGGTTTGAGTTGTAAATTGATCCAACTGGGAGATGTAGCCATCTGCATATGGCATATCACCAATGTGAAATACGATGTCGTAGTTTCCAAGATCCTCTATCAGCCGATCTGTCGTGTTCAATGATCCTGGTTAATAATTTGCATACTCATTCGATCCATCGCGCTTTGCCTATACGTCATGAAATGGAACAGTTTCACAGTAAGATTTTCTAATCGATGTCACTTTTCTGCATGTCAATTAAGTATTATTCATCTTAAAAATTATATTATGAGTTTCCAAAGATAATAATTTATAATTGCAGTAAGTGACGTTAAGCTCATTCTTAGTAGCCCTATATATGGATTTTCTGCACTACTTTTATATATTTTACATTACTAAATTGTATTGTAGGAGTGACGTGACATAAAAAATGATACAATGAAAATTTGGATTGATATTAAGTTATATACAAGGAAGATTATGAAGAAATTAACGTTGCCCATGTCCCCAAATACTATGACACGCTACAATGAATCTTCTCCAGGGTATGGTGGTGATCAAAATGAGTATTGTTTGCTCCATACATATGAACCGTTAGATAATACGTGACTCATTTTATAGGTGTACTTGAATTTTTTTATTATATATATATATATGTGTGTGTGTGTGTGTGTGTGTGTGCGTGTGCGTGTGTGTATTAAAAAGAACAAAAAAGAATAGATATATTAAGGAGAAATTATAATGGAGAAATTACAGTGTGTTGGGCCACAAATCCTTTAAGAAACTTGTGTGGAAGAAGCCAGGTTCTCGCCATCCATATGTTCGAGCAGGTTCGCCTACAATTTTAACATATTTTCAAAATCTCATTGCTATATATATATATATATATATATATATATATATATATATATATATATATATTAATGAGTCACTGATCTACTATATAAATAATTCTTTCTTGTATTCGTTTTGCTATTTTGGGCGTCTTACACAAAAGGTATGCAGCTTATGGTTACACATGCTCTTGAATTGAACTTGAGAGCACATATAACCCAAAAGGTGTACACTTTATACACATTGAGCGAGAGAGTTACATTATATATATCATGTGAACATAGGTGGACTGAGCACTTGAAATGGTGAAGTAATGGTCTTAACTCGTATGTTCTGAATAAATTGATACTTATGAATTTGAAGTTAATTATATGAACCAAGTTGAGATTAATTACATCTTTTGAAGGCTTAATTGGTATTTTGATCTTTCCTTGGGACATGACTTTCCATCTTATTATTCTCTTGGTTTGTCATTTTGTTGTTCGAGGATGAACAACACCTTAAGTTTGGAGGGTTTTCTATGGGATGGCGTGTGTGTACAAATTACAGGAAACTGAATGAAAATACATGCAAATGCCATTTTCCCCTTCCTTTCATGGATCAAATGCTTGATCGTCTTGTAGGGTATGAGTTTTATTATTTCTTGGATAGGTACTCGGATTATAATCAGGTTATAATTGCACTTAAGGATGAAGAAAAGACTATTTTTACTTGCCCTTATGGAACTTTTGCCTTTAGAAAGATGCCTTTTGGATTATGTAATGTTCCTGCTACATTTCAGCATTGTATGATTGCCATATTTGATAGGTTGATAGAAAAGATCATGGAGGTGATCATGGATGATTTTTCTATGTTTGGTTCCTCCTTTTATATTTGTTTATCTAACCTTGCTACTGTTTTGAAGAGATGCCAAGAAACTAATCTTGTCTTGAATTGGGAGAAGTGCCACTTCATGGTGTGAGATGAGATTGTTCTTGGCCATCATATTTCGGCTAAGGGATTGCAGGTGGATAGAGCAAAGGTGGTGACGATGAATAAGCTTCCACCACCTACTAATGAAAAGGGAGTGCGGTCCTTCCTTGGACAAGCCGGTTTTTATAAAAGATTCATAAAAGACTTCTCGAAATACTCCAAGCCCTTATCTCATTTACTTAAAAAGGATGTTCCTTTTGTGTTTGATAAAGAGTGTCTAACAACTTTTTAGGTTTTGAAAGAGGCGCTTATTACTGCACCTATCTTGATCACACTGGATTGGACTCAGTCATTTGTACTTATGTGTGATGCGAGTGACTTAGCACTTTGAGTGGTGCTTGGGCAGTTGAGGGATAAGAAGTTTTGCTTCATTTACTATGCGAATAAGACTTTTGATGTTGCACAAAAGAACTACACAGTGACTAAAAATGAGTTTTTGGATGTGGTGCATGCGTTCAATAAGTTTCAACAGTACTTGATTGGCATGAAGACTATAGTGTACACGGATCATTATGCGATCCGGTACTTGATGGAGAAGAAGAAAACGAAGCCAAGGATCATAAGATGGATTCTTCTTCTGCAGGAGTTCGATATGGAGATACGAGATAAGAATGGTACGAAAATGTTTTGGTGGATCACCTATCGAGGTTGGAGACAAGGGAGCACTGTGATGATTCTTTTGATTACATAGAAGAGATGTTCCCTAATGTTAAGATCATGGCAGTGTTCGTTGAAGGAGCGGAAAGAGCATGTGTGATGGCTGCCCAAGGGATGGATCCATGGTATGCAGATTATGTGAATTACATTATCATAGGAGAAATTCCAAGAGAGCTCAACTGATATCAACTTTCAAAATTCAAAAGGGATGTTGAGACTTTTATATGGTATGATCCGTTTGTCTACAAGATATTTACGGATTCCATAGTCCGTAGGTGTGTGCCCGAGATGGAGATGGAGAGCGTTCTTGATTTTTGCCATGCACAACATAACGAGGGCACTTCGGAGCTCAAAAGACGGCAGTGAAGGTACTTCAATCTGCTCTTTATTGGACTACCTTGTTTAAAGATTGTGAGACCTATGTGGCGACATGCGATAGATGTTAAAGGATGGAGAACATAAGTAGGAGAGATGAGATGCCACTTCAGCCGAGC
>CM043004.1:899021-1116521 GCA_023678885.1 Pogostemon cablin | reverse complement strand
GGGAACGCCGGGGGACTCCCACGTCGGGTGTCGGGGCATGCCGGGTGCACGCCCACGTCGGGTGCGGGACAGGCCGGGGGACGCCCACGTCGAGTGCCAGAACACTTCGGGGGATGCCCACATCGAGTGACGGGGCACGCTGGGGGACGCCCATGTCGGGTGTCGGGAGCATGCCCACGTCAGGTGCGGGACAGGCCGGGGGATGCCCACGTCGGGTGCTGAGGCAGGCCAGAGGACGCCCACGTTGGGTGTCGGGACACGCCGGGGGACGCCCACGTCAAGTGCCGGGGCATGCCGCGGAACACCCACGTCGAGTGCCGGGACAGGCCATGGGACGCCGGGGGACACACACGTCGGGTGCCGGGGCACGCCATGGGACCCACACGTTGAGTGCCGAGGTAGTCTGGGACGCCCATGCCAGGTGCCGGGGCACGCCGGGGGACGCCCACAGTAGGTGCCGGGGCACGCTAGGGGATGCCCACGCAGGGCGCAGGGTAACGCCCACGTCGGGCATCGAGGCACGCCGGGGGATGCCCACGTCGGGTGCCAGGGTACGCCGGGGAACGCCCATGTCGGGTGCCGGGGCACGCCGGGAGATGCCCACTTCGGGCATCGAGGATGCCAACTTCGGGCCGGAGATGGGAAAACTTCGAGTGGGTAAGCTGTATTGGCTCATCTCACATTCTATGCCGGTACAGCCTATCTACAAGAAGCTATGGAGTCCATGGGTTCCGCAGAAGCATTCGTTCAGAATGTGGATTGCGGTAAGGAACCGCCTGCTCACCATGGATAGATGGAGACATGAGGGCCCGGTTGAGTGCGTGCTGTGCGTGGGGGCTCCTGAATCGAGAGACCATCTCTTCTTCGGGTGTCCGTTCACGAAGCATGTATGGAACCGAGTCAGACACGAAGTGGAGTGGAGGAGACAGGTTACCACTTTGAAGGCCGGCTTCAAGTGGCTCAGCAAGGACCGGCGTGTGCATGTTCGTGACAGTAGGAGGTGGACGCTTGCTCTCTTCGGTAGCGTCTTCTTCATATGGAAGGCTCGGAACGACGCCCTATTCCAGCGTGCCCGTCCTTCTACTGATGGCTTGACTAATTCCATTATTATGCATGTAATTAGATTTGAGCATTTGCTTTCTAGATAGGTGCAATTTCTTTTGGATGCTCCGTCTGTGGAGTTTCAATTATATGTATCTGTGACACTGGCTTCGGCCTCTCGTTTTTTAATAATTAACATATCATTCAGATGCCAACTTCGGGCATCGAGGCACGCCGGGAGATGCCCACTTCTCGCCTGTGGCCTCGGCGAACATCGACAACCACCGTCCGGTGTCGCCCAATCTCTCCCAACATTGCCTGCGGCTCTCGCCGGCGGTGGCCGATTGATCTCACCACTCCCCACGGCGGTGAAAGAGCCTTCTCTCTTGTTCATGAGTTCCGCCTAGATTATTTCTCATGGGAAAAAAATCTAGGAGTCGAACGCCGTCAAAAGCTTTGCCTGATATGCGTGTAGGAGGGGAGACGTTCAAGTCGGTAAAGGATCGATCTAAGGATATTGAACGGAAAAAAACACTGAAGGAGGCAGTATTGGTGGACAACCCGCAATTGGATGACAGCGCCGCCTTGGCGCGCACAATCGCGGAGGATCGAACGGAGATGGAAGCAAAAATCATCGTTGGGTCCATGGCCCTCGTCGTGGCTAATGCGCCAGACGCTCATGGCACTGGCAGTCCCACGCAAGGCCTTGTTGACTCGGCCATGGACGACACTACCTTGGTGGTGCCCATCGAGCACAACCCAACTGTCAAGCGCAAACCCTCGGTGGAAAGGCTGCACAGCACCACCCCGGGCACCCATCGTCGACTAGACGTGGCTACTCCCCCTGCCTTTCCTTCTTGGAAGGCGGGTGGGGAGTCTCGGCAGATCGGCGGCACGTTTCGGCAGGGACAGGCGACGGAGAAAGGGTCTAGACAGGTCGCCGAGACTGCAGGCAGTGCCGAGAACTCTCGGCAAGCACAGGGCGACACCCGCCAGCGTAGCCCGGCATGCACGTCCAGTTCTCCATCTCGGCAGACTATGCCGAGAGTGGGCACAAGCGATGGGCAAGGCTCAGGTGGCGCAAGGCAGCACGCGGGCGAGGCGACAGGCCCTCGACAACCAGGCGGGCAGCGCGCCCAGCGCGCGCGGCAGGGCAAATCGGGTGGTGGTTCCGCTCCCAAGGAACCAGTTGACTACACCAAGTTCGTCAACAAAAAATAATATTGATCCGGATAGGAAACTCAAATACATTGCACCATGCGATGGAGTGGCCTATCTTGATCCGAAGGACGATTCTGATGCTTGAAAATACACGTTGGTGGGTATTTCTCAAGATGGTTTCCGAGTCTGTAGGCCCTCCGTGCCATCTGCCGAGCATGGGGCGTTAAGTATGCCATTGTCATGCATCAGTCGGGATGGATCATCTTCCTGCTTTGCTCAGAGAAAGACGTACGGAAGGTGTTGGACGGCGCTCCCCACTCCATATGGGAACATTATCTTATGCTCGAAAGGCTCCCACGAGCCTTTCAATTCGATGACCGGGAAATCTCCCATGTCCTGGTCTGGATTCGTCTGCCCTCGTTCCCATTGGAGTTGTGGTCGAAGAACCACATCAGTAAGGTGGCTTCACTGGTTGGTAGACCTATCATGGTGGATGATACGTCTGTTAAGGCGGACAAGGTATCGTTTGTGCATGTGCGAGTGGATATTGATGTCTCACAGGTACTCCCGAAGGAGGTCACTTTCAAATACCGAGGGGCCAACTTTACCCAAACTGTCTTGTACGAGTGCCTTCCAGCGTATTGTACTAAGCGCAGGAAGTTTGGTCATCTGATGAGCGATTGTGACAATCATTCAAGAGGCGATAAGGGGGAAAAAGGGATGGACCAGCCTCCGGAGACCGCACGAGCTGATGACACGATCGACGAGGAGGGATTCCAGCACGTTGGGGCTAGGAATACGAGGTCGAGGAAGAAGAGGAATCGAAATGGGAAGAAAAGGGCCGCGGATCCTACACTATCCCAAGCGCAGACACAGAAGGTCGTGACAGGAAGATACCAAATCCTAGTCGACCTTGATCCTGATGATTGGATGATGAACAGACTAGAGAGGAAACAGCCGGCTCGAGTGAATACTAGAAAGACTTGGGCCTACGAAACAGAGGAGGTGGACGAAGAGGTTCTTGGATGCTCGGGGCGCTCCCCACCTCCCACTCTCACTCACAGGGCGGACGGCACCAGGAGTGGCACTGGTATCATCATCCAGGAGCCGCAGGGCAGGGGAAACAGACCAGGACAAGGCGGGGGCTCTTCCCCCAATATTCGTCAATGAGGTGTCTAGCATGGAACGTACGAGGGCTTGTAGCCACTCGTGCGCAGCGAGCAGCCCGCAGGTTAGTTCGCAAGAATAAAGTATGCTTAGTGGGTTTTCTTGAAACTAAATTGTCTGTTGATAATGTGGTGGATATTGTAGGTAGAATTGTTCCTAGTTGGAATAGTGTGAATAATTTTGATATTGTCGAGGGAGATCGTATTGTGGTTCCGTGGGATTCCACCTTGATTGCTGTTAGTAATGTTGTGCCCCATGAGCAATGTATTTCTGGTATGGTTCGCTGTTTGATTTCTCAACAGGAGTTCCTCATCAGTGTTGTTTACGCCCGTAATGGCGTAGTCGATAGACGCAGGCTATGGAGTCATCTCTCTTCGGCTGTCCCCGCAGTTTACTCTCCTTGGTTGATCCTTGGAGACTTTAATTGCGTGAGGAAACCTGAAGAGCGATATGAAATTGTTCTGTCTCAGCGGAACTGGTACAGGGTGGATTTTGAGGAGTTTTGTGTTGATAGGGGGCTGGATGATGCTAAGTCCAAAGGTGCTTTTTCACTTGGACGAATGGCAGAATTTGGAGTCGTATTAACCGAGTAATGGTGAATTCGAACTGGGACACCACCTCAGGAGTAGTGGAGTCGGAGTTCCTGCCCATGGGGGTCACTTCGGATCACTGCCCTGTCCTAGTTTCCATTTTCCACTCTGAGCACTCGAAGGGAAAACCGTTCAGGTATGTGAAAAATGTGGAAGACCAGCGAGGGATTCCTGGATACTGTGTGAGAGGTTTGGGACTCACAAGTGTGGGGTACGGCTCAGTTTAGTGTGTGTCGTAGGCTAAAGTTACTCAAGCCTAAGCTACGTCAGCTTGGCAAGAGGGATTTCAGACATATAGCTGAGAAAGCAGAGAGGGCTAGAGCGGAGCTAGACAGTTTGCAGCTGGAGAGTCATGCTGATCCTGGTAATGTTGTGAAATGGGAAAGGGTTAGGGAGGCAGCCAAGAGGGTCGACTTCTTGTGTCACGCCGAACATCTCTTCTTCTCTCAGATGGCCAGAGCCGATTACTTGATTAGTCAGGATAAAGCAACGAAATTTTTCTACAAGAAGATCAAGTCCAATAGTGTGAGGAATAGCATCCCCTCCATACGTACAGAATCCGAGCATACTACCTCCCGTGAGGAAGTCGTTGGAGAGTTCCTTTCATTCTATAGAGACTTGTTGGGTACTGCGGGGGAGTGTGAGGAGATAGACGAAAGTGTCTTCGAATGGGGAGCCGTGTTGAGTGATGAACAGGCGCAGCAGCTCGTGGTGCCTATCACGGCCGAAGAGGTGAAGGTAGTAGTGTGGAGAATGAACGGGGATAAGGCCCCCGGTCCGGATGGTTTCACTGCTGCTTTCTTTCGGGACGCGTGGGACATGGTCGGGTCGGATGTTATGGGGGATGTCTAAGAATTCTTCCACTCTGGACAGCTATTGCGGCAGATGAATACCAAGTTTATTACACTAATCCCGAAGGGTAAGCACGATCCCACTGTCAGGGACTTCCGACGATTTCGTGTTGCAATGTGATCTACAAAATCATATCCTGTATCATTGTGACGCGAATGACGGACCTGATGGAGGATTTGGTGGCAGAGAATCACTTCGCTTTTATTAAAAACCGAAGGATGAGGGACTGTGAGATGCTGGCCCAGGAAATAGTGAAGAATTACGGATGGACTAGGCATCGTTAGTACAGGAGAATGGCGATCAAGGTGGATATAAAGAAAGCACATGACTCGGTGGATTGGAGGTTTCTGCGTGGAGTGCTTACTGGTCTGAAATTTCCCCAACGTATGATAGGGTGGATCATGGAATGTGTCACCACCACCTCATTCTCCATACTTGTCAACGGCTCACCTGAGGGATATTTCGACGGTAAGAGAGGCTTGCGTCAGGGTGATCCACTGTCATCCTTATTATTTTTCTTGTGCGTTGATTACTTCTCCCATCTCTTCAGGAGAATGACTGTGACGGACAACTATAAGTATCACTCTAGGCATTGTGCGAAGGTGGGAGTTACCCATCTGGCGTTTGCAGACGACTTGATTATCTTTGCTTATGGCAATCGATCTTCGGCAGAGGTAGTAGCCAGGGCACTTAATCATTTCGCTCGCATGTCAGGTTTGGAGGTCAGTGCAGACAAGTCTCACTTGTTTATGGCAGGGGTTCCGAGGATGAGGAGCAGGCTATCCGTGAGGTATTGCCTTATCAGGAAGGTACCTTTCCTATACGTTATTTGGGAGTACCGTTACAGGGAAGCAAGCTCCGGGAGTCTGCGTTCGAGCCACTCATCACGCAGGTAACTATATGATTAGGAAAGGTCCACGCATCTGCTCTCGTATGCCGGCCGATTGAAACTTATTAGATCAGTAGTGTACGGGTTGATGAATTTCTGGACGGCGATAGTGAAGATCCCCAAGGGAGTTGTGGACAGAATTGAGAGGATGATACGGAAATTCCTTTGGGGAACCTCAAGGGGTACAGTTCGTTGGGAGGAGGTCATTCTCCCTAAGGAACAGGGCGGCCTGGGACTTAGGGGACTTGACCTGCTGAACGATGCAGCTCTATGTGGCGTGTGGTGGCATGTGCATCAGGAGAAGAAGTCGCTATGGATCAAATGGATTAATGTCATTTATCTGCAGTCTTCTTCGTGCTGGGATGTTGTATAATATCTTAGCTCAACTAGATTTATTTTAGAAAGCCCAAAACCTATTTATTTATTTTTATGGCCCAAAAGGCCAGCCCTAACTTAGCCCAACTAGATTAATTTTAGAAAGCCCAAAACCTATTTATTTATTTATATGGCCCAAAAGGCCAGCCTTATCTTAGCCCAACTAAATTTTTTTTAGAAAGCCCAAACTTATTTATTTATTTATTTTGTGGCCCAAAGTTTCAGCCCACTTAAATGGACTGATATATAATTATTAAGGCTAAAGTTAAAAAAAAAAGGGAGAAGAACGGGAGAAGAAAAACAAAAGAGGGGAAAGAAGAAAGTGAAGAGGAGAAACCCTTGTTGATCAAATTCTCCCTTACAACCCTCATCCTAGGTCGTTTCTAAGTGGTTTTGAGGTAAGTGGTGTGTGAATTAAGCTTCCTTCTTCCATGATTTTGTAATTTTGTGGGGTTTTTCTTTTTGGTATGTGGGTAATTTGTAGACTGTTCGAACTGATTTTCACATAGCTATTGCCCTCGAAAGTTTGCAAACTTAATTTCTGAACGTAGCTGAACTCGTTAGCTTTCCGTAGCCACTTGAAACGCCTCAATTCGATTATTCTACAATTAGTTATGATTTTTCTCGTAAACTGCCGCTAGCTGGAAAATTTCAGAATTTTTATGTCGAATTCAAACTTATTTTCTATCGTTTCGTTTAGTTAATGTATTGAAACGGGTTATGTGGGATTGGGAACTGATGTTAAGGAGTTACATACCATTTTTATTTAATATCGACTCGTTCGAACTTGATTAGGATTTGTTTTTAGCAATGAAAGGGATGTTACCGCTAATAGTTAGTTATATTTAATTTATCTTTAATTGCTCATCTCCTTTCTAGGTAAAGAACCATCGACGAAGGGCAAGGGACCGACTTCAGATTCTAGAGAGAGTTAATCACTTCCTTATGAGTTGATAATTCGGGAACGCCTTCTCTTATGGGAAGTGTGGACCCTCGATAAATGTGCATTTATTTTAGTTTTAGTTAATTGATAAGAAAATTATTTGGTATTGTGTTATGTGGTAAAGAGCCTGATTGGCTCAATTGCTCTGGTTTGAGTCATGTTAGCCATTTTATGAGTATTATTGATTTCTGGTTATTCTTGTGTGCCAATTAAGACTCTAACTTGAGTCGTTATTCATCTTATGATGCACATGCATATGTATGCCTGGTACCAAGGTTAAGTAGCCCGAATTGGTCACGATTCGGGTGAGTTGGAGCAACATTGATTAAGTAGCCCAAATTGTCGCGGTTCGGGCGAGTTAGAGTGACAACCAAGTTGCCCGTGATTGGCAAACCTGGGTGAATTAGATGGATCAGTCTATTATAGGCTCAGTCAACGTCACCGGTGTGGAACATGCATGTCGTATATGTTTATATGTTTGATCATTTCAAGTATTCACGTCGATATTGAATTGTGAACTTTAGCACTTGGTGTGTTGAGAAAGAATATTAATGTGCATTTTATTTAGAGTAACGATGACGGGCTTGGACTGTCTCTCGACGGAGAGCTCAGTTCGAGGAGGATATTGACTACCCACGCGTCTTTTATGTGATAACATGTTGTTTGAACTAATTGTATTATTCGTAAATGTGCATTAAGGTTTTTATTTTCATTAATATGTACACTGAGTGAGAATACATGCTTCGTATAATGGTCGGGGTGACCGGCTTATCACCTCACTAAGCTAGTGGTTTTGCTCACCCCATCATTCTTTTCTTTTCAGGCTGTTGATATCGTTTTGGTTGGAGGTTTGCCTATCGTTTGCTCGTCATCCAATCCGTGTTTTGGGTACTTTCTCTTTTATGTAAATTGACGGATTCATTGGCGAGATTGTATAGTTTATATTTGGTGACCCCCTTGATGTTCTTTTTGTACCTTTGCGATGTTATATCGTTCATGTATATTTTCTTTAAACTAAGTTACACCGTTGTATTTTGTACCTTTGTAAATCCTTGTTGATACTTTATGAGATAATGTCCTCGGGTTGTACCCGTTGTTATCAGTTGTTCAGTTCTACAGGTACTTGATAGCTAGCCTTACGTTTTCTATAAACTTTGTGGAGTGGAGTGCACCCATTCTGCGAAATTTATGGTTAATGTGGCGGTTGTCGCGTTCTGTCTGGGGTCGGGGCGTGACAACTTTCTTGGTATCAGAGCCTGATTTTATGATTCTCATTCTTTTTAAGTCGAGCCAATGGGTCCAACTTTATTTCTATGTCATCCTAAGGTATCGTATTGCCTTGACGTTGACCTTGTATTTTCTTTCCTTTCTTCGTTTCAGTCATTATGGCACCTCCAGTTCGTCGTCGAGGTCGAGGACACGCTCCTCGTGATCCTCCGAGTCCTCTACTCTCTTCTGTTCCTCGTGGACCTCGAGGACATGTTTCTTCTGATCATGTCGTTCCTCCGACGGTTATGGACCCTATCAATTCTGATCATAGGGTGCCAGTTTCCCAAGTAGAGCAACCACGGACCCAGTTGCGGGTTGAGCACATGATGACACCCGAGCAGTACCAATTGTATTATGATCACATTCGAATACATGGTGTTCCACCACCTACAACGGCTCATACAACTACGACTGTCACAGAAGAGGTTCTTCGTGCTAATGAATCGATTCGACCTACATCTAATGTACCAGTTTTTACTCCAGAAATGGCTTTAGGAGGTTCTACTTCTCGAGGTGCACTTTTTATACATGATTTGGTGAAAGCTGTTGAAAATATGGGGACTTCGAAATTTGACGGTGCAAGAGATGTTTCTAAAGCGGGGGCATGGTTAAAGGAGATTACAGAGACCTTTGACACTTTGATGATTGAAGAATGTTATCGTGTGGTCATTGCAACCAAACTGTTAGGCCCAGATGCACGACGATGGTGGCAGAATCTAAATGAGACATCCTCGATTACTATTACGTGGGCTATCTTTGTGGAACGATTCAAAGATCGATACTTCTCTCAGTACATCAAGGATCAGAAGAGAAAGGAGTTCTTCAACCTCTTTCAAGGCATTATGTCGGTCGTGGAGTACGAAAGCAAATTTCTGGAATTGCGAGAATTCGCTCATGAGTCATATACGACGAGAGACTTATGCAAGAGATTTGAAGATGGTCTTAATTTAAATATTCGAGATCGCATCAAGTTCGGAGACAAGTACGAGAGTCTTGATGATCTCGTAGAAGAAGCCCTGAGGGTAGAAGGTTTAGTTCAGGCGAGACATAAGCTTGCAGAATGATCTCAAAAGAAAAGGCAAGGGAGCGCATTTCCAGGAAATGCATCGAAGGTGTATAGGGGTGTGGGATCTTCGCGTGGCGCACCAAGTTCGGTACCTATTAGTTTTCCTCAACCTCGGGAGCAGTTTAGTAGAGGCGGGAGCAATGTCTCGGGATCGGTTGGTGAAAATCGCAAGTGCCAGAATTGCTTAAAATATCACGACGGCCCCTGTAAGGCTCCTCAAGTATGTTTTCAGTGTCGACAGTCGGGGCATATGCGAAGTTCTTGTCCTCAGCTTATGGGAGCGAGCAGTCAGGGTTCTGGTCAGCTTCGTGGTAAACTAACATATTCTACACCCAGAGATACTCGATCTGCAGTTACCAGAGTGCCCGATGCCTCAAGCGGCCCTAGTACTCAATCACCTATGCCAGGAAGGAAGCAAACTAGAGTATTTTATATTTCCCAGGAAGAGGCTCGCTCAGATCCGAAGTTTGTGACAGGTAATTTATAATCTGAGTATTTTCACATACTAGATCTAACCCCGCCTTGTTATGCCACTTGATTACGAATAAAATATTCGTAAGAAATTCTATCTTTCCTAATTTTTAAATCACAATCTCACCTAATATTACTTCTTTAGGCCATGTGTTTTGGGAGACCATCAGGTCTACTCTTTATTTGACCCAGGTTCTGATAGGTCTTATATCCGGGATGATCTTACTGCGATCTAAGATTATATTATCTCTCATTTGTCACCTGGAATCATCGTTCATACCCCTCTTGGAGAGCGTCTAATTCGTGATTCGGTATTCCTTGGTTGTCCATTGAAGATCAAAGATGTCATTTTAGAGGCTGAATTGATACCATTGCCTTTGATTGATCTTGATGTTATTCTTGGCATGGATTGGCTTTCTTCTCATCATGCAATTCTCGATTGCCACGAGAAGCTTGTTATTTTTCGTAGATCAGGATTCTCAGAACTCATTTTTGAAGATAAACTTCAAACGAGATCCCTCTTTTTTATTTCAATGTTGACTGCGCATAAATTAATGCGTAAGGGTTGTGAGGCATTCTTGGCATTTGTCATCGATACTTCTCTTTCTGAAACTAAACTAGATGACATCCCAATCGTAAATGAATTTCCTGATGTCTTTCCCGAAGACTTACCAGGACAACCTCCGAATCGAGAGATTGATTTTTCCATTGACGTACTTCTTGGAATCACACCTATATCGATTACTCCATATCGAATGTCGCCTGCTGAGCTTAAGGAACTCCAGACACAACTTGGGGAATTATTGGAGAAGGATTTCATACGACCTAGCACATCTCCATGGGGTGCTCCAGTTCTTTTTGTCAAGAAGAAAGATGGATCACTTCGCCTATGTGTCGACTACCGTCAATTGAACAAGGTGACAATCAAGAACAAATATCCTCTTCCAAGAATCGATGATCTGTTTGATCAATTGCAAGGAGCAACTGTGTTCTCAAAAATTGATTTGCGATCCGGTTATCACCAACTCAAGATTAGGGAATCTGATATCCCTAAGTCTGCTTTTCGAACCAGATACGGTCATTTTGAGTTCTGTGCTATGCCTTTTGGACTCACAAATGCTCCTGCAGCTTTTATGGATCTTATGAATCGGGTCTTTCGGCCGTACTTAGATAAGTTTGTCATCATCTTCATTGATGACATTCTTATTTATTCTAAATCGGACGACGAGCATTCTCATCATCTAAGAATTGCTCTGAACATTCTCAGGGAAAATCAGCTTTATGCTAAATTCTCGAAGTGTGAATTTTGGCTTCGCGAGGTAAGCTTTTTGGGTCATCACATTTCTAAAGAAGGAATCTACGTCGATCCAGTGAAGATTCAAGCTATACTAGATTGGGAGCGTCCAAAGAACGTGACAGAGATTCGTAGTTTTCTAGGATTAGCTGGATATTATCGACGGTTTGTCAAAGACTTTTCGTTATTGGCTTCATCTTTGACTAAATTGACTCGGAAAGGGGTAAAATTTGAATGGAGTGAAGAATGCGAGGAAGCATTTCAAGAATTGAAAAGACGACTCGTTTCAGCTCATATTCCTGCTTTGCCAGACCCAGCGATTGGAGAATTTACCATTTATAGCGACACCTCGAGACAAGGATTAGGATGCATTCTCATGCAAGAAGGAAATGTTATTGCCTACGCTTCAAAGCAATTGAAGAAGAATGAAGAAAATTATCCTACACATGATTTAGAGTTGGCTGCAATCGTCTTTGCATTGAAGATCTGGAGGCACTATCTGTATGGTGCAACTTGTCGGGTTTTCACTGATCACAAGAGCTTAAATTATATCACCACACAAAAGGAGCTCAACCTCAGGCAAAGGCGATGGATGGAGTTGATTAGTGACTATGACTTAGTCATCGATTATCATCCTGGCAAGGCGAACGTTGTTGCAGATGCTCTGAGTAGAAAGTCTTCTACCTCACTTGCTTCGATTCAATCTTTTTATCTTCCTATGTTGGAGCAATTTAAATCTTTACACATTTCGCTCGATTGTGGAAAGACTAATGATTCTGCCTTAATCGCCAAATTCGAGGTTAGACCTACCTTGTTCGAGAAAATTCGAGAAAGACAATCACTCGATGTTTATTTACAACAGAAGATGGCGAAGCTAAATTAAGGAAAAGAAACAGAATTTCAAATTCGGGATGATGGACTTCTTACTTTTAAAAATCGTGTTTGTGTTCCATCAGAACTTGATGTTCGTAGAGCTATTCTTGAGGAAGCCCATTCTTCAGCCTATGCTATGCATCCCGGTAGTACCAAAATGTATAGAACACTTCGGGAGCATTATTGGTGGCCAGGTATGAAATGGGACACTACTGAATTTGTATCAAAGTGCTTATCATGCCAACAGATTAAAGCGGAACACCAAAAACCAGCCGGCATGCTTCAACCACTACCTATTCCTGAGTGGAAATGGGAAAACGTCACAATGGATTTTGTTTCTGGTTTACCTCGAACCCAAAAGGGTCATGACTCAATTTGGGTCATTGTCGATCGTCTGACGAAATCGGCACATTTCCTTCCAGTGCATACCAACGAATCTTTAGAGAAACTTGCCAAGTTATATGTCGATGAGATCGTGAGATTGCACGGAGTACCAGTGTCAATCATATCTGACCGTGATCCAAAATTCACTTCCCATTTTTGGCCTAGTCTGCAGAAAGTGCTAGGTACAAAATTACTATTCAGTACCTCGTTTCATCCACAGACTGATGGACAGTCAGAGAGAACTATACAGATACTAGAAGACATGCTACGTGCAGTGGTGTTGAATTTGGGAGGTAGCTGGGATAAGTACGTGACTTTGGTGGAGTTCGCTTATAACAACAGTTATCATTCAAGCATTGGAATGTCCCCCATACGAAGCTCTGTATGGCCGAAAGTGTCGAACACCACTCTTTTGGGATGAGGTTGGCGAGAGACAAATTGAACAAGTAGAGCTTATCGAAGATGCGAAAGTAAAAATACAACTTATTCGAGACAGACTTAAGGCAGCGCAAGATCGACAGAAAAGCTACGCAGATAATAGGAGGCGTGATTTGGAGTTTAATGAAGGAGACAAAGTTTTTTTGAAAGTTTCTCCATGGAAGGGCGTGTTGCGATTCCGCCGTCGTGGAAAGTTAAGTCCAAGGTATATTGGCCCGTTTACGATCGTGCAAAGTATTGGTGGTGTCGCGTATCGACTTGAGCTACCATCGGAATTGTCGAAGATTCACGATGTCTTCCATGTCTCTATGCTTAGAAAATATAAACCAGATCCTTCGCACGTGCTCAAAGATCCCCCAGTTGTATTAAAGGAAAATCTATCGTACGAAGTACAACCTGTTCAAATTGTAGATCGCCGAGAGAAAATGCTTCATAACAAATCCATTCCTATGGTGAGAATTCTATGGAGAAGTGATCAAATTGAAGAAGAAATATGGAAACCAGATTCAGTCATGCGTCAACACCATCCAAATCTCTTTTCATCTCTAGGTACATTTATGTTTCGAGGACGAAACTTTTTAGAGGAGGGGATATTTTATAATATCTTAGCTCAACTAGATTTATTTTAGAAAGCCCAAAACCTATTTATTTATTTTTATGGCCCAAAAGGCCAGCCCTAACTTAGCCCAACTAGATTAATTTTAGAAAGCCCAAAACCTATTTATTTATTTATATTGCCCAAAAGGTCAGCCTTATCTTAGCCCAACTAGATTTTTTTTAGAAAGCCCAAACTTATTTATTTATTTATTTTGTGACCCAAAGTTTCAGCCCACTTAAATGGCCTGATATATAATTATTAAAGCTAAAGTTAAAAAAAAAAGAGAGAGAAGAACGGGAGAAGAAAAACAAAAGAGGGGAAAGAAGAGAGTGAAGAGGAGAAACCCTTGTTGATCAAATTCTCCCTTACAACCCTCATCCTAGGTCGTTTCTAAGTGGTTTTGAGGTAAGTGGTGTGTGAATTAAGCTTCCTTCTTCCATGATTTTGTAATTTTGTGGGGTTTTTCTTTTTGGTATGTAGGTAATTTGTAGACTGTTCGAACTGATTTTGACATAGCTATTGCCCTCGAAAGTTTGCAAATTTAATTTCTGTATGTAGCTGAACTCGTTAGCTTTCCGTAGCCACTTGAAACGCCTCAATCCGATTATTCTACAATTAGTTATGATTTTTCTCGTAAACTGCCGCTAGCTGAAAATTTTCAGAATTTTTATGTCGAATTCAAACTTATTTTCTATCGTTTCGTTTAGTTAATGTATTGAAACGGGTTATGTGGGATTGGGAACTGATGTTGAGGAGTTACATACCATTTTTATTTAATATCGACTCGTTCGAACTTGATTAGGATTTGTTTTTAGCAATGAAAGGGATGCTACCACTAATAGTTAGTTATATTTAATTTATCTTTAATTGCTCATCTCCTTTCTAGGTAAAGAACCATCGACGAAGGGCAAGGGACCGACTTCAGATTCTAGAGAGAGTTAATCACTTCCTTGTGAGTTGATAATTCGAAAACGCCTTCTCTTGTGGGAAGTGTGGACCCTCGATAAATGTGCATTTATTTTAGTTTTAGTTAATTGATAAGAAAATTATTTGGTATTGTGTTATGTGGTAAAGAGACTGATTGGCTCAATTGCTCTGGTTAGAGTCATGTTAGCCATTTTATGAGTATTATTGATTTCTGGTTATTCTTGTGTGCCAATTAAGACTCTAACTTGAGTCGTTATTCATCTTATGATGTACATGCATATGTATGCCTGGTACCAAGGTTAAGTAGCCCGAATTGGTCATGATTCGGGTGAGTTGGAGCGACATTGATTAAGTAGCCCGAATTGTCGCGGTTCGGGTGAGTTAGAGTGACAACCAAGTTGCCCGTGATTGGCAAACCTGGGTGAGTTAGATCTAACGGGGCACCTGTCCATTTGCCAAATACTGATACTCTGGAGGGTGATCGTTAGATGGATCAGTCTATTATAGGCTCAGTCAACGTCACCGGTGTGGGACATGCATGTCATATATGTTTATATGTTTGATCATTTCAAGTATTCACGTCGATATTGAATTGTGAACTTTAGCACTTGGTGTGTTGAGAAAGAATATTAATGTGCATTTTATTTAGAGTAACGGTGACGGGCTTGGACTGTCTCTCGACGGAGAGCTCAGTTCGAGGAGGATATTGACTACCCACGCGTCTTTTATGTGATAACATGTTGTTTGAACTAATTGTGTTATTCGTAAATGTCCATTAAGGTTTTTATTTTCATTAAAATGTACACTAAGTGAGAAATAGTTATTGTGAGACGAAATGTTGGATTTTATATTATGAACCGCGAGTGGGAATACATGCTTCGTATAAGGGTCGGGGTGACCGGCTTATCACCTCACTGAGCTAGTGGTTTTGCTCACCCCCATCATTCTTTCCTTTTCAGGCTGTTGATATCGTTTTGGTTGGAGGTTTGCCTATCGTTTGCTCGTCATCCAATCCGTGTTTTGGGTACTTTCTCTTTTATGTAAATTGACGGATTCATTGGCGAGATTGTATAGTTTATATTTGGTGACCCCCTTGATGTTCTTTTGTACCTTCGCGATGTTATATCGTTCATGTATATTTTCTTTAAACTTACACCGTTGTATTTTGTACCTTTGTAAATCCTTGTTGATACTTTATGAGATGATGTCCTCGGGTTGTACCCGTTGTTATCAGTTGTTCAGTTCTACAGGTACTTGATAGCAAACCTTACGTTTTTTATAAACTTTGTGGAGTGGAGTGCACCCATTCTGCAAAATTTATGGTTAACGTGGCGGTTGTCGCGTTCTGTCTGGGGTCGGGGCGTGACATGTTGAGGTGAACTACAGTGCCTCAATCGTGTGGAAGGACATCCTCCAAGCGAGGGATAGGGTCAGAGCATGGATTGGTTGGGACATTGTTACCACCTTAGCTTCGTGTTCGGAGATGGGTAGGCTTCGTGCGGGTAAGTTGTATCGGCTCGTTTCAGACTCCATGCCGGTACAACCTATCTACAAGAAGTTATAGAGTCCATGGGTTCTGCAGAAACATTCGTTCAGGATGTGGATCGCGGTGAGGAACCGCCTGCTCACCATGGATAGATGGAGACACTACGAAGGTCCGGTTGAGTGCGTGCTGTGTGTGGGGGCCCCCGAATCGAGAGACCATCTCTTCTTCGGGTGTCCGTTCACGAAGCATGTATGGAACCGGGTTAGACATGAAGTGGAGTGGAGGAGACAGGTTACCACGTTGAAGGCTGGCTTCAAGTGGCTCAGCAAGGACCGGCGTGTGCATGTTTGTGAGAGGAGGAGGTGGATGCTTGCCCTTTATGGAAGCGTTTTCCTCATTTAGAAGGCTTGGAATGAAGCACTCTTCGAGGGTGCCCGACCGTCTCTGGACTGCTTGATCAATTCAATACTTATGCATGGAATTAGATTCAAGTATTTGTTATTAGATAGGCGTATTTTCCTTTGGTTGCTCCATTTGAGGAGTTGTAATTATATGTATTTGTGACTCTGGCTTCGGCCTCTCATTTTTGAATAATTAACATAACGTTCATGGGCGAAACCCAGGTAGGTGTCATTGCTCGTGCAAAAATTTTCGGAACCCTAGTTCCAAAATTTCGCTCCATAGTTTCTTGCGCAAGTTTCCTCGCGGCTACCGGCGCCTCTCGCCCGCGGCCCCAACAATCTTCATCTCCCATCATTCGGCATCGCCGGGCCACCCCTCATCATTGTCGGCGCTCCTCGCCGACGACGGCCGTTTAATCTCACCGCTCCCCACGGCGGTGATAAAGTTTCTCCACTTGTTCATGTAATCCGACTCGAATTATTCTCTTATGGGGAATAAATCGAGAAGTAAGACGTCCACAAAAGCATCACCGGATATACGTGTGAGTGAAGAAATGTTCAAATCGGTGAAGGACCGGGCAAAGGAAATCGAACGGAAGAAAACTTTCAAGGAGGCGGTATTGGTGGATAACACGCAATTGGACGACGACGCCGCCTTGGCGCGCTTAATCGCGGCTGACCGAACGGAGATGGAAGCGGAAATCACCGTCGGGTCCATGGCCCTTGTCGTGGCTGACGCACCGGACGCTCACGGCACCGGCAGTCCCACACAAGGCCTTGTGGATTCGGCCATGGATGACAGTACTCCGGTGGTGCCCATCGAGTGCAACCCAACCATCAAGTGGAAACCCTCGGCGGAAAGGCAGCGCAACACCACCCCTAGCACCCGACATCGACTGGACGTGGCTATCCCCCTGCTTCTCCTTCTCGACAGGAGGGCGGGGAGTCTCGGCAGATCGGCGACACGCCTCGGTAGGGACAGGGGATGGAGGAAGGATCTCGGCAGGGTGCCGAGAATGCAGGCAGTGCCGAGAACTCTCGGCAGACTACGCCGAGCGTGGCAGCCAGCGCAGGGCAGTGCGCGGGCGAGGAGACAGGCCCTCGGCAGCAAGGCAGGCAATGCGACCAGCGTGCGCGGCAGGGAGATTCGGGTGGTGGTTCCGCTCCCAAGGAACCAGTTGACTACACCAAGTTCGTCAACAAAAGTAACATTGATCCGTATAGGAAGCTCGAATACATTGCACCATGCGATGGAGTGGCCTATCTTGATCCGAAGCATGACTCTGGAGCTTGGAAATACACGTTGGTGGGGTATTTCTCGGGACGGTTTCCGGGTATGCAGGCCCTCCATGCCATCTGTCGGGCATGGTGCGTTAAGTATACCATTGTCATGCATCAGTCGGGATGGATCATCTTCCAACTTTGCTTGGAGGAGGATGTGCGTAAGGTACTGGATGGTACTCTCCACTCCATATGGGAACATTATCTTATGCTCGAAAGGCTACCACGAGCCTTTCAGTTCGATAACGGGGAAATCTCCCATGTCCCAGTCTGGATTCGGTTGCCCTCATTCCCATTAGAGCTATGGTCGAAGAACCACATCAGTAAGGTGGCTTTAGTGGTTGGTAGACCTATCATGGCGGATGATACTTCTGTTAAGGCGGATAAAGTATCGTTTGTGCGTAAGTGAGTGGATAATGATGTCTCGCAGGTACTCCCGAAGGAGGTCACTTTCAACTACCGAGGGGCCAACTTTACTCAAACTGTCATGTACGAACGCCTTCCGGCATATTGTACTAAGTGCAAGAAATTTGGTCATCTAGTGAGTGATTGTGACGATCTTCTAAGAGGCAATAAGGGGAAGAAAGGGATGGAACAGCCTCCGGAGACCACACGAGTTGATGACATGATTGACGAGGAGGGATTCCAGCATGTTGGGGCTAAGAATATGAGGCAGAGGAAGAAAAGGAAACGAAATGGGAAGAAAAGGGCCGCGGGTCCTACACTATCCCAAGCGCAGACACATAAGGTCATGTCGAGGAGATATCAAATCCTAGACGACCTTGATCCTGATGATTGGAGGATCAACAGATGAGAGGGAAACAGCTCGCTCATGTGAATATTAGAAAGACTTGGGCCTCCGAAACAGAGGAGGAGGACGAAGAGGCTCTTGGCCGCTCGGGGCACTCCCTACCTCCCCCTCTCAATCACGGGGTAGACGGCACTAGGAGAGGCACTGGTATCATCATCCAGGAGCCGCAGGGCAGGGGAAATGGATCAGGACGAGGCGGGGGCTCTACCCTTAGTGTTTGTCAATGAGGTGTCTAGCATGGAACGTACGAGGGCTTGCAGCCACTCGTGAGCAGCGAGCAGCCCGCAGGTTAGTTCGCAAGAATAAAGTATGCTTAGTGGGTTTTCTTGAAACTAGATTTTCTGTTGCTAATATGGTGGATAGTGTGGGTAGAATTGTTCCTAGTTGGAATAGTGTGAATAATTTTGTTGTTGTTGATGGAGGTCGTATTGTGATTGCGTGGGATTCCACTTTGATTGCTGTTAGTAATGTTGTGCTCCACGAGCAATGTATTTTTGGTATGCTTCGCTGTTTGATTTCTTAACAGGAGTTCCTCATCAGTGTTGTGTACGCCCGTAATGGCGTAGTTGATAGGCGTAGGCTATGGAGTCATCTCTCTTCGGTTGTCCCAGCAGTTAACTCTCCCCGGATGCTCCTTGGAGATTTTAATTGCGTTAGGAAACCTGAAGAACGATCTGAAATTATTCCATCTCATCGGAACTGGTGTAGGGTGGATTTTGAGGAATTTTGTATTAATCGGGGGTTAGATGATGCTAAGTCCAGAGGCTGCTTTTTCACCTGGACGAATGGCAGAATTTGGAGCCGTATTGACCGAGTATTGGTGAACTCGAACTGGGACATCACCACAGTCGTAGTGGAGTCGGAGTTTCTGCCCATGGGGCCACTTCAAATCACTGCTCTGTCCTAGTTTCCATTTTTCACGCCGAGTACTCGAAGGGGAGACCATTCAGGTATGTGAATATGTGGAAGACCAGCGAGGGATTCCTGGATACTGTGGGAGAGGTGTGGGACTCGCAAGTGTGGGGTACAGCTCAGTTCAGTGTTTGTCGTAGGCTGAAGCTACTCAAGCCAAAGCTACGCCAGCTTGGCAAGAGGGACTTCGGCCCCATAGTCGAGAGAGCAGAGAGGGCGAGAGCGGGGCTAGACAGTTTGCAGCTGGAGAGCCATGCTGATCTTGGTAATGTTGAGAAATGGGACAGGGTTCGGGAGGCAGCCAAGAGGGTCGACTTCTTGTGTCACGCCGAACATCTCTTCTTCTCTCAGATGGCCAGAGCTGATTACTTGATCAGTCAGGATCAACCCACGAAATTCTTCTACAAGAAGATCAAGTCCAATAGTGTGAGGAATATCATCCCCTCCATACGTACGGAATCCGGGCATACTACCTCCCGTGAGGAAGTCGTTGGAGAGTTCCTTTCATTCTATAGAGACTTGTTGGGTACTGCGGGGGAGTGTGAGGAGATAGATGACAGCGTGTTTGAATGGGGAGCCGTGTTGAGTGATGAACAGGCGCAGCAGCTCGTGGTGCCTATCATGGTCGAGGAGGTGAAAGGAGTGGTGTGGAGAATGAACGGGGATAAGGCCCCGGATGGGTTCACGGCCGCTTTCTTTCGGGATGCGTGGGATGTGGTCGGGTCGGATGTTGTGGGGGCTGTCCATGAATTCTTCCACTCTGGGCAGCTACTGCGGCAGATGAACACCATGTTTATTACACTAATCTCAAAGGGTAAGCACGACCCCACTGTCAGGGACTTCCGCCCGATTTCGGGTTGTAATGTGATCTACCAAAGCCTTACGGGTTTAATCGCTGTTGACTCGCGCACATGTCAGACTCCTTGGTCCGTGTTTCAAGACGGGTCAAATGGGGAGCCGCAGGCCAGCACCAGGAATGCACAGTTACCGAGGCACGCACGAGGCATGCGTTGTCTGCCTGGATCGACGTGATGCCGTACAACGAGCATATCAACCGCCCGAGCATTGAGCGCTGGATCAATCCGTGTTGGTCCGCGTCCCGAGTCGATCGGCGGACCGGCTCTCACAGTTCCACATCCGACCGGGACGCATCGCCTGCCCCCATCCGCTTCCCTCCTGATAATTTCAAGCACTCTTTGACTCTCTTTTCAAAGTCTTTTTCATCTTTCCCTCGCGGTACTTGTTCGCTATCGGTATCGCCCGTATTTAGCTTTGGACGGAATTTACCGCCCGATTGGGGCTGCATTCCCAAGCAACCTGACTCGCCGACAGCGCCTCATGGTGCAACAGGGTCTGGGAACAACGGGGCTCTCACCCTCTATGACGCCCCATTCCAGGGGACTCGACCCCGGTCTGCCGCTGAGGATGCTTCTCCAGACTACAATTCGAACAGCGTGGCCGCCCGATTCTCAAGTTGGGCTATTCCTGGTTCGATCGCAGTTACTAGGGGAATCCTTGTAAGTTTCTTTTCCTCCGCTTATTGATATGCTTAAACTCAGCGGGTGATCCCACCTGACCTGGGGTAACGGTCAAAGGCCACGTGCTTGAACGTGCCATTGGGTCTGATCATGCATCCCGACACAGTGGTGCACGAGAAAGAGCGTTGAGGGTTCAACCACCACTTGTCGTGACGTGCGTTTGGACCACTTTCCACCCCCGCCGTGCGTTTGGGCGCTGGGAGGGGGCGACGCGATGCGTGACACCCAGGCAAGCATGCCCTCGGCCAAGTAGCTTCGGGCGCAACTTACGTTCAAAGACTCGATGGTTCACGGGATTCTGCAATTCACACCAACTATCGCATTTCGCTACGTTCTTCATCGATGCGAGAGCCAAGATATCCGTTGCCGAGAGTCATTTAGATATTCGATAGGCATCCCGCGCACGAATTTGTTAGGCTCGAACGGCACGAGCACCGTCGGGTCCAGGCACGCGGCGTGGGGGTTAGCCGACGACTCAGAACCCGGGTGTTTCTGAATGTGTTCGCGGTCTGCTTTGGAGTTTCGACAATGATCCTTCCGCATGTTCACCTACAGAAACCTTGTTACGACTTCTCATTCCTCTAAATGATAAGGTTCAATGGACTTTTCGCTACGTCACGAGCGGCGAACCGCCCACGTCGCCTCGATCCGAACACTTCATCGGACCATTCAATCGGTAGGAGCGATGGGCGGTGTGTACAAAGGGCAGGGACGTAGTCTACGCGAGCAGATGACTCGCGCTTACTAGGAATTCCTCGTTGAAAACCAACAATTGCAATGATCTGTCCCCATCACGATGAAATTTCAAAGATTACCCGAGCCTATCGGCCAAGGCTATAAACTCGTTGAATACATCAGTGTAGCGCACGTGCGGCCTAGAACATCTAAGGGCATCACAAACCTGTTATTGCCTCAAACTTCCGCGGCATAAAAGGCCGTAGTCCCTCTAAGAAGCTGGCCGCGGAGGGATACCTCCGCATAGCTAGTTAGCAGGCTGAGGTCTCGTTCGTTAACTGAATTAACCAGACAAATTGCTCCACCAACTAAGAACGGCCATGTACCACCACCCATAGAATCAAGAAAGAAAAAGAGCTCTCAGAAGAAAGAAAGAAAGAGCTCTCAGTGGGGGTTATAGTATTTCTCTCTAGAAAGAATTCTCTCTAGAAACGCCTCCCGTCTGCTTCTTCCTTCTTGGGATTTGGCTCTCCTTGTGCTTAATCCGTTTATGTTTTTGATTTTCCACTATTGGATTACTGTTGGTTCCTTAGTTGATTATCCTTAATGTAATTTGTCTCTTATTCCATTTCATTTGGTCATCTGCTGTGTATCGGCTTGGGTCCCCATTTGGGGGTTTTGCCCTAAGGACGTGTCTCTACATAGTTTTAGTAGCCGGCAGTCTAGTTGGCCGTCAACCAATGCCGGCTGGGCACTGTTTCGGAGGCTCCTTGTTCCCTTCCTGCGGCGGCGCACCTAGGGTTCGCTAATTCGAAGTGTATTTTGGTGACTCTTCGGTTCTGGAGGGGGAGTTCAGAGGGTTGCTGCTTGCGCTTCTTACCGGCTGGGTTCTTATTTCTTCGGCGTTTTGGTCTCTCCCTGTGGTGGCGTAACTAGGGATACGATATCAAGTGTAGTGCAGCGACGATTCTGTTCCCGAGGCGCAGTTCAGTGCCTGTGGCGGCACTTCTAGGGTTGCGAGCGACGGTCCTGTTTCCAAGGCGGTGTTCAGTGGGTACTACAAGGCTCCCCTTGGTTTGCGGATAGGGGCCGCGCATCTTAGGGTTGCGGTCAGCGGCGGAGTGCCGTTATGTTGGTGGCGGCGCGTGGTACTGCTATTCTGCTTTCGAGTTCATGGCCGTGACGGCAACCCTGCTCCTCCCGTTCAGGCCCCCGTTCAGACCATCGTTCCCGTCTACAGATTCTTGTCCATCTCCGTTTGACGTTGTTGACAGTAATATCAGGTGAACTTGTTCCTTTCATTTCAATTTGACTCACCTGGAACTGCTTCTCTGCTCCCGTGTTCGCTGTCCACGGCGGCGACCCCTCTCCTCCAGTTCAGGCTCCTGTTCAGACTCCCTCGTTCCCATCAACTGTTTCTTGTCCTCTTTCGTTTATGATAGTGACTCCAGTTTCAGGTGAACTCACTCCTTTCTTTTAACCTGTCTAGTTTGTGTTCCCCTCTTTCCTTCTTCTCTTTTTGTCGTTGTTTTGGCACTGTTGTTTATCTCTCCTTGCTTCTCTTTGTGTTAGATATGTCTGTATCCTTGGCTAGGTTTGTCTTTCGGTCTGTGCTTGTTTCTGTCTTGCTGCTTTGTGTGATTTTTTTCTTGCTGTTCAGTTTTGCTCTCTGGCTTGTTGTGGGTGCTGCTTTGTGTGCTGGTTGCTTGATGTTCAGTGCTGCTCTTCCCGCATGTTGTGTGTGTGGCCTGCTATCTGCTGTGTGTGTGTGTGGTTTAGTTACCCTTTGTTGGGTCTTGTAGTGTTTAGTGTGTTGTTGTTTGCTTTTCCGTTCCTCCTTCTTGTCTTGCTGCTGTGTTTTGTGTCACTTTACCTTTGCTTTAGTTGTTGTTCCCTTTCTAGCTTTAGGTTTGTGATTAGCTTTGATTGCTGTTCTTTTTTCCCTTTTTGTTGCTGTTGTGGGTTGTGCTTTGTTTGTAGGCTGTTATGGCTAAGAAGAAATCTCACTCACCCCCGGTTAAGAAAAAATAGCTCATTCATGTCCACCCGGTTCACTGTGGGAAGAATAAAGCTACAAATTCTAATCCTTTGAGGCTGATTCGTCTAGAACGTTGGGGGATTTTGATTATTCCTCGGACGAGGAATCTAACCATGGTTGTTCATCCATCTGCCCATCTGCTGCTAGAGCTGATTTGCATAAAATTCAGACTGCCCTCAATAATTCTAAGGCATATTCTAGCAGCCAGGAGAACCTCTTGCTCAGTTCACTATCGGAGAACCTTGACATCCCTTGTTCCACAGACGCCCCACACCACATTGATGAGGGTTCTTCCAGTACTCAGATTGTCCCTGATAAAGATGCTGTTAATGGTGTATCTATTGCTACTGTTAATGCTACACAACATGTCCCCACAGGCCTTAATGGTGCCCCTAAAGCCAATGGTCATAATGCCCCCCCCCCCCCCCCCCCCCCCCCCGTGATAAGATCCAAAATACAGCCAGCCTGTTTAATAACTGCAAAGACCTGTTGGAGGATTGCAAGTTGGATCTCTTTCCAGCTTTCGATGGGCCAGTTGTCCTCACCAATGAGGACGTTTATAATATTGACATTAAATGGAGATTCTCGCTTATTGGTGGGTTTGCGGACAAATTTCCAGGACTCAAGGCCATCAGAGCTTATGTCGAAACTTAGCGGGTTCCATGTAGGATCTTCCCCCACGATCATGCTTGGGTGATCCTCAAATTCACCAAGCAAGAAGACATGGAGAAAATTCTATTTGGAGGCCCTCACTTTGTTTTCACCAAACCGTTCACGCTGCAAAAACTTCCTAAATTCTTTAATTTTAGGAGTCTAAACTGGACGGTTCACGCTACAAATTCTTGATTGTTGGCATTCTAATTCTCTTGGGAAAATTTGCTCTTGCCTTGGTAAGCCCCTTTGTACTGACAGAAACACAAAGGAAGTAAAGAAAATATCCTTTCCTAGAGTGTTAGTGGAGGTGGACGCTTCTAAGGAACTCCCAAGCAATATACTAATCACGCTGCCAAACAACACTATACTTGAGCAGCCCCTCATCTTCGATCAAAATCCCAAATTCTGTAAGTTATGCTCTCGATTTGGTCATCTTTCTACTAACTGCCCTCCCCCATCTTCTGCTCCTAAAAGACAGGCGCCTTTGAACCCTAAGGAGGATGGTGTGCAAGAAGACCATGCTGCAAAACAACAAAAAGGTACCTCTGCTCCACAGGTCATTAAAGGTAACAATGTTGAATTTCGGGTGGTGGATAAAAACAAAGGTACTTTTGCGAAAAACTCTCTTTCTGCGAACCTTGTCGGTTCCAGATTTGCTATCCTAGATGCTGATGATCCTAGTTCTTCTATTAATCCTGCATCAAAAAACGATATGGTTGGAAATGGGCTGATTGCCTCTGATTTACATAATAATGGGCCTGTGGCCAACTCTATTAATACTGGTATTGCTGATATCTCTATTTCTTCTGACATATGTGGTAATGTTGATTCTGGTATTGTTCCCAATGAGGGTTTGGGTTCATCGGGTTTGCACAATAGTGTTTCTGAGTCTGTGAGAATTGGGGACATTAACTTGGTGAGTGGCGGTATTTTTGTGCCTTCCATCCCGTCTGCTCCTAATATTCCTTCTGACTCGACTCCTATTGAAAAGGAGTTTACTTTGGTGACTTCTAAAAATAATAGAAAGTATAACCGCAAAGTTTCTGGAGTGGTCCAAGGTTCAAAAAAATGTCTTTCCACTTCTTCTGCCTTCCCTACAGCAAGGATCCCCTACATTCCCCCGAATGCTAGGCCCCCCCTTTGCCAAGTATGCCTACGATACTGTGTCCTGGTCCTTCCTTGCTGACGTCCTCCAGGGATTTGGCTTTCCCCCTCTTTTTATATACTGGATCATGCAGTGTGTTTCCACCCCTTCTTTCCCAATCTCTGTGAATGGTTCTTGGAAGGGTTTCTTTGCTGGAAAGAGAGGCCTCAGACAGGGTGACCCGATGTCCCCTTCTCTTTTTATTCTTTGCATGGAGTACCTGTCGAGGTTACTGAGATCCAAAACCTTTAACTCTGATTTCAATTTCCATCCCAAATATGCTGATCTTTGTATTTCTCACCTGTGTTTGCGGATGATCTTATGCCCTTTTCTCGTGGTGACCCCACTTCTGTCAAGATTCGGGTCAATTGCCTTGACCACTTCAAAAGCACCTCTGGCCTCAACATCAATCCCCAAAAATTTTATACTTTTACAGTCGGTATCAATAGAATGGACTTGGATGATATTCGTGGTTTTCTGAACTTTCCTGTTGGGTCTCTCCCTATTCATTACCTGGGTGTCCCTTTGGCTTCTCAAAAGCTCAATGTTGTCCACTATGCCCCTCTGTTTAAGCGCATATCGAACTATATCAATTCTTGGTCTTCTAATACTCTATCTTATGCAGGTAAAATTGAGCTCATCCGCTCAGTCTTCCGAGGTGTTGAGTGTTTTTGGCTTCAAAATTTCCCCCTCCCCGGTGCTGTCATTGACCGTATTCATAAGCTTTGTAGAGCTTTTTGTGGGGAGGGAAAAGACCTCTTGTTAGTTGGGCCGACATTTGTAAGCCCTATGAGGAAGGGGGATTGGGTATTCGAGATATTAAAGCATGGAATAATGCCCTTTTATCGCGTATCCTGTGGAACCTTCATCTTAAATCTGACTCCCTATGGATTCATTGGGTTCATCATTATTATATCAAAAATTCTTCTATTTGGGATTGGAAACCTAACTTGAGAGACTCACCCCTCCTCAAACGGGTTATTGATATTAGGGATGAGCTCTTTGTGAAGCTTGGTAATATGTCTAGTGTCATTGATAAGTTCTCGGAGAGGAGTACTCCAAAGGGCATTCATACTTCTGATGTCTATGATATTTTCAGGTTGAAAGGCGAAAAGAATGTTTGGAAGAATATGATTTGGAAAAATTACATTCCTCCAAAATTCTCCTTCATCACATGGTTGGCCATACTTGGGAGGCTCCAAACCAAAGATAACTTATCATTTTTGGATATTGACAAGGTATATCCTTTGTGTGGTTGTGTTAATGAATCCTCACAGCATCTCTTTTTTCATTGCAGGTCAACTGTTGCAATTTGGTTCAAGATTCGGGCTTGGCTAGGAATGGGTAGATCCATGTCTACTATCTTAAGTGTCATCAAATGGTTGAAGAAAGAACCTGCTGTCGGGGTCGTGATGGTACGCGCTCGTCAGCTTGCTCTTATCTCCACTATATACCAAATCTGGAGGGCTAGGAATGCCTTGGTCTTTGATGTTGTGGCGCTTGATGTTGATATAATTGTTGGGAAGATACAATCAACGATTTACAAGATACTCTATCGGATCACCCTGTGGACTTCATCAAGTTCTAGTATTGTGCTTGTATTAGCTTATCATGCCTAGTGTATTTTGTTTGCATTGTTATCAGACCGGGGCATGCCATGTCTAATTGTTATTTTGGTTGCTCTCTCGCCATCGTGGTATGGTTGGAGAATTTTTAGGTTGTATTGTTCTTTACTCTTACCATCTGGTATGGTTGGAGTTTCATTCATGCCTCTTTCGCTGATGTTGGGTAATTTGCACGCCTGCTACCTTCCTTGGATGTGGTAGCCGTTTCACAGGCTCCCTCTCCAAAATCGAACCCTAATTCTCCGTCACCCATCACCACCATGGTAGGCCACTATCCTACCATCGAAAGTTGATAGGGCAGAAATTTGAATGATGCGTCGCTGGCACGAGGGCCGTGCGATCCGTCGAGTTATCATGAATCATCACAGCAACGAGCAGAGCTCGTGCCGACCTTTTATCTAATAAATTCATCCCTTCCAGAAGTCGGGGTTTGTTGCATGTATTAGCTCTAGAATTACTACAGTTATCCGAGTAGCATATACCATCGAACAAACTATAACTGATTTAATGAGCCATTCGCAGTTTCACAGTCTGAATTAGTTCATACTTACACATGCATGGCTTAATCTTTGAGACAAGCATATGACTACTGGCAGAATCAACCAGGTAGCATTCTTCACCGATGCCGGAACGGCATGATCCGGGCTGCGGTGGCACTCGGACCAAGGCACGCACGATGGTCATTCGCAAGGAGCATTGAATTCTCTCTACATGGACGACGGAGGCACCGTAGCCTCTTTGACGCTCTGTGCTACGTAACCAAGAATTAGAGCATCGTGTCGTGGCCCGACAGCCAAGCATCCTTAAGGGTGCTTTAATTACGAGGCGCGACACGGGCCCTGACGTCCCCCAGCACCGCATTTTCGGATGGAGCAGCGGTGCAAGGTGGAAAATGACTGATTGTAATGATAGTTTCCATCTCAATGGGAATTCAGCATAGGGAAACTGATTACGGCCGAGGCTAATAGCTCTTGCGCCAACTATTGAGAAGGATGTCGCGCGGTGCCTTCGCTGCCGTAGTAGGGACACGACGCACGCGATCAAGCCCTTCACCACTCACGCACCATAACTTACACAATGCTTGAGTGCGAATCTCATCGCCAAACCACCCCACGGAGAAACTCTGCAAGGAAGGCTAGACGAAATATAGGAAACCCGAGCACGACCCGTTGGATGCGAAGAAACACAAGCCATGTTGGCCATCCGATCAGAGGGGAACATACAGGGACACTCAAATATTAAACCGAACAAGGGACGGCCACGTCGGGTGTCGGGGCACGCCGGGGGACGCCCACGTCGGGTACGGGGCAGACCGTGTCATGCCCACGTCGGAGCAAGCCGGGGAACGCCCACATCGGGTGCCAGGGTATGCCAGGGCATGCCCATGTCGGGTTCCAGGACAAGCCGGGGGATGCCCACGTCGGGTGCGGGACAGGTCGGGGGACGCGCACGTCGGGCACTGAGGCTGGCCAAGGGACGCCCACGTCGGGCGCCGGGGCACGCCCACGTCGAGTGCCGGGGCAGTGCCCCTGCCTGCCTACGTCGGGTGTCGGGGCACGCCAGGGGATGCCCACGTCGAGTGCTGGGGCATGCCGGGGGATGCCCACGTCGGGCGCCGGGGCGTGCCGGGGGACGCCCACGTCGGGTGCCGGGGGAACGCCCACGTCGGGTGCGGGACAGGCCGAGGGATGCCACGTCGGGTGCAGGGCAAGCCGGGAGATGCCCACATCGGGTGTAGGGCAAGCCCGGAGACGCCCACATCGGGTGCCGGGGCAGGCTGGGGGACCCCACATCGAGTGCCAGGAAACGCCGGGGGACGCCCACATCGAGTGCCGGGGCACGCCGGGGGACGCCCACGTCGGGTGTCGGGGGCACGCCCCGTCAGGTGTTGGACAGGCTAGGGGACGGCCACGTTGGGTGCCGAGGTAGGCCAGGAGACGTCCACGTCGGGTGCCGAGGCAGGCCAGGGAACGCCCACGTCAGTTGCCGAGGCAGGCCAGGGGACGCTCCCCACAGTGGTGATAGATTTTTTCCACTTGTTCATGTAATCCGACTCGAATTATTCTCTTATAGGGAAGAAATCAATGAGTAAGACGCCCTCAAAAGCATTGCCGGATGTACGTGTGAGTGAAGAAACGTTCAAATCGATGAATGACCGAGCAAAGGGTATTGAACGGAAGAAAACTTTGAAGGAGACGGTATTGGTGGATAACCCGCAATTGGACGACGGCGCCACCTTGACGCGCTCAATCGCGGAGGACCGAATGGAGATGGAAGCAGAAATCACCGTCGGGTCCATGGCCCTTATCGTGGCTGACGCGCTGGTCGCTCACGGCACCGGCAGTCCCACGCAAGGCCTTGTGGATTCGACCATGGACGACTCTACCTCGGTGGTGCCCATCGAGCGCAACCCAACCATCAAGAGGAAACCCTCGGCAGAAAGGCGGCGCAGCACCACCCCGGGCACCCGGCGTCAGCTGGACGTGGCGACCCCCTGCCACTCCTTCTCGGTAGGCGGGCGGGGAGTCTTATGCAGATTGGCGATATGCCTCGGTAGGGACAGGGGATGCAGGAAGGGTCTCGGCAGGGCATCGAGACTGCAGGCAGCGCCGAGAACTCTCGGCAGGCACAGGGCACTACCCGCCAGCGTAGCCTAGCATCCCCGTCTCCCCGTCTCGGCAGACTGCGCTAAGCGTGGACGCCAGCGCTGGGCGAGGCTCAGGCGGCGCAGGGCAGCGCGCGGGCGAGGAGGTAGGCCCTCGGCAGCTAGGCGGGCAATGTGACCAGCGTGCGCGGTAGGGTGATTCGGGTGGTGGTTCTGCTCCTAAGGAACCGGTTGACTACACCAAGTTTATCAACAAAAGTAACATTGAACCGGATAGGAAACTCGAATACATTGCACCATGCGATGGAGTGGCCTATCTTGATCCGAAGGATGATTCGGATGCTTAAAAATACACGTTGGTGGGGTATTTCTTGGGACGGTTTCCGGGTATGCAGGCCCTCCATGCCATCTGCCAGGCATGGGGTGTTAAGTATACTATTGTCATGCATCAGTCGGGATGGATCATCTTCCAGCTTTGCTTGAAGGAGGATGTACGGAAGGTGTTAGATGGTGCTCCCCACTCCATTTGGGAACGTTATCTTATGCTCGAAAGGCTACCACAAGCCTTTTAGTTCGATGACCGGGAAATCTCCCATGTCCCGGTCTGGATTCGATTGCCCTCGTTTACATTGGAGCTGTGGTCGAAGAACCACATTAGTAAGGTCGCTTCACTGGTTGGTAGACCTATCATGGTGGATGATACTTCCGTTAAGGCGGATAAGGTATTGTTTGTGCGTGTGCGAGTGGATATTGATGTCTCGCAGGAACTCCCGAAGGAGGTCACTTTCAACTACCGAGGGGCTAACTTTACCCAAACTGTCTTGTAAGAATGCCTTCCGGTGGTTTGTACTAAGTACAGGAAATTTGGTCATCTAGTGAGTGATTATGACGATCTTACAAGGGGCGATAAGGGGGAGAAAGGGATGGACCAGCCTCCGGAGACCGCACAAGCTGATGACACGGTCGACGAGGAGGGATTCTAGCACGTTGGGGCTAGGAATACGAGGCCGAGGAAGAAGAAGAATCGAAATGGGAAGAAAAGGGCCGCGGGTCATGCGCAGCGAGCAGCCCGCAGGTTAGTTTACAAGAATAAAGTATGCTTAGTGGGTTTTCTTGAAACTAGATTGTCTGTTGAAAATGTGGTGGATATTGTGGGTAGAATTGTTCCTAGTTGGAATAGTGTGAATAATTTTGATATTGTTGATGGGGGTAGTATTATGGTTGCGTGGGATCCCACTTTGATTGTTGTTAGTAATGTTATGCTCCATGAGGAATGTATATCTGGTTTGGTTCGTTGTTTTATTTCTCAGCAGGAGTTCGTCATCAGTGTTGTGTATGCCCGTAATGGCGTAGGCTATGGAGTTATCTCTCTTCGGTTGTCCTCGCAGTTAACTCTCCCTGGATGCTCCTCGGAGACTTTAATTGTGTTAGGAAACCGAAAGAGCATTCTGAAATTGTTCCGTCTCACCGAAACTGGTACAGGGTGGACTTTGAGGAGTTTTGTGTTGATCGGGGGCTGGATGATGCTAAGTCTAAGGGGTGCTTTTTCACCTGGACGAATGGCAGAATATGGAGTCATATTGATCGAGTACTGGTGAACTCGAACTGGGATATCAGATCGGGAGTACTAGAGTCGGAGTTTCTTCCCATGGGGGCTACTTCGGACTACTGCCCTGTCCTAGTGTCCGTGTTTCACTCCGAATACTCGAAGGGGAGACCGTTCAGGTATGTGAACATGTGGAAGACCAGCGAGGGTTTCCTTGCAGATTTCCTTCTTTTAATGCTCGTTTTCCCGTTATGATCAATATTTCCTTTGTTTCGATGCAAAATTCCATCATTTTGATGCTCCTTTTCTCTCTACGATCAATATTTCCTTCGTTTCGATGAATTTTTTCATCATTTTAATATCATTTTCTCGTTACGATCAAAATTTTCTTTGTTTCGATGTATATTTCTTTCACTTTGATGCACTTTTTCTTGTTACGATCAGTATTTACTTTGTTTCGATGAAAATTATTTCATTTTGATGCTACTTTTCTTTTTACGATCAACATTTCATTCGTTTCGATGCAGATTTCCTGCTTTTTGATATTCGTTTTCTCGTTATGATCAATATTATCTTTATTTCGATGCACATTTTCTTCATTTTGATGCTCCTTTTCTCATTACGATCAACATTTCCTTCGTTTCGATGAATACTTCCTTCATTTCAATGCTCATTTTCTCGTTACGATCAATATTTTCTTCGTTTCGATGCATATTTCCTTCATTTTGATGCTCCTTTTCTTGTTACGATCAATATTTCATTCGTTTCGATGCAAATTTCTTACTTTCTGATGCTCGTTATCTCGTTATGATCAATATTTCCTTCGTTTCAATGAATATTTCCTTCATTTTGATTCTCATTTTCTCGTTACGATCAACATTTCTTTGATTTCTATGCATATTTCCTTCATTTTGATGCTACTTTTCTTGTTACGATCAACATTTCATTTGTTTCGACGCAAATTTCCTTTATTTGGATGCTCCTTTTCTCGTTACGATCAACATTTCCTTTGTTCCGACGCATACTTCCTTCATTTTGATGCTCATTTTTTCGTTACGATCAATATTTCCTTCGTTTCGATGCATATATACTTCATTTTGATGCTCCTCTTCTCGTTACGATCAACATTTCATTCGTTTCGATGCAGATTTTCATCATTTTGATGCTCCTTTTCTCAGTACGATCAATATTTCCTTCATTTCGAAGAATATTTCCTTCATTTTAATGCTCATTTTCTCGTTACGATCAACATTTTCTTCGTTTCGATGTATATTTCCTTTACTTTGATGCACTTTCTCTGGTTACGATCAGCATTTACTTCATTTCGATGCTTATTTACTTCATTTTGATGCTCATTTTCTTGTTACGATCAACATTTCATTTGTTACGATGCAGATTTCCTTCTTTTTGATGCTCGTTTTCTCGTTATGATCAATATTTCCTTTGTTTCAATGCAGATTTCCATCATTTTGATTCTCCTTTTCTCAGTACGATCAATAATTCCTTGGTTTCGATGAATATTTTCTTCATTTTAATGCTTATTTTCTCGTTACGATCAACATTTTCTTCGTTTTGATGTATATTTCTTTCACTTTGATGCACTTTTTCTCTTTACGATCAGTATTTACTTCGTTTCGATGCATATTTACTTCATTTTGATGCTCCTTTTCTTGTTATGATCAACATTTCATTCGTTTCGATGCAAATTTCCTTCTTTTTGATGTTTGTTTTCTCATTATGAGCAATATTTCCTTCATTTTGTTGCTCATTTTCTCATTACGATCAACATTTCCTTCGTTTCGATGAATATTTCCTTCATTTTATGCTCATTTTCTCGTTACGATCTTTATTTCCTTCGTTTCGATGCATATTTTCTTCATTTTGATGCTCCTTTTCTTATTACGATCAATATTTCATTCGTTTTGATGCAGATTTCCTTCTTTTTGATGCTCGTTATCTCGTTATGATCAATATTTCCTTCGTTTCGATGAATATTTCCTTCATTTTGATTCTCATTTTCTCGTTACGATCAACATTTCTTTCATTTCTATGCATATTTCCTTCATTTTGATGCTACTTTTCTTGTTACGATCAACGTTTCATTCCTTTCGATGTAAATTTCCTTCATTTTGATGTTCCTTTTCTCGTTACGATCAACATTTCCTTTGTTCCGGCGCATATTACCTTCATTTTGATGCTCATTTTTCATTACGATCAATATTTCCTTCGTTTCGATGTATATATACTTCATTTTGATGCTCCTTTTCTTGTTACGAACAACATTTCAGTCGTTTAGACGAGATTTCCTTCTTTTTGGTGGTCATTTTCTCGTTACGATCAATACTTCCTTTGTTTCGATGCATATTTCCTTCATTTTGATTCTTTTTTTCTCGTAACGATCAATATTACCTTTGTTTCGATGCATATTTCCTTCATTTTGATGCACTTTTTCTAGTTACGATCAGCATTTCCTTCGTTTCGATGCATATTTACTTCATTTTGATACTCCTTTTCTTGTTACGATCAACATTTCATTCATTTCGATGCAGATTTTCTTCTTTTTGATGCTCGTTTTATCGTTATTATCAATGTTTCCTTTGTTTCAGTGCATATTTCCTTCATTTTGACGCACTTTTTCTAGTTACGATCAGCATTTTCTTCATTTCGATGCATATTTCCATCATTTTAATGCTCCTTTTCTAGTTACGATCAACATTTCATTCGTTTCGATGCATATTTCCTTCTTTTTGATGCTTGTTTTCTCGTTACTATTAATGTTTCCTTTGTTTCGATGCATATTTCCTTCATTTTGATGCTCCTTTTCTCATTACGATCAATATTTTCTTCATTTCGATGCATATTTCCTTCATTTTAATGTTCATTTCCTCGTTATGATCGATTTTTCCTTTGTTTCGATGCATATTTTCTTCATTTTGATGCTCCTTTTCTTGTTATGATCAACATTTCATTCGTTTCGATGCATATTTCCTTCATTTTAATGCTTATTTTCTGGTTATGATCGGCATTTCCTTTGTTTCGATGAATATTTTCTTCATTTTGATGCTCCTTTTCTTGTTACGATCAATATTTCCTTCGTTTCGATGCATATTTCCTTCATTTTGATGCTCAATTTCTCGTTACGATCAATATTTCCTTTGTTTCGATGCATATTTCCTTCATTTTGATGCTCCTTTTCTTGTTACGATCAATATTTCCTTCGTTTCGATGCATATTTCCTTCATTTTGATGCTCCTTTTCTCATTACGATCAACATTTCCTTCGTTTATATGCATATTTACTTCATTTTAATGCTTATTTTCTCGTTATGATCAACATTTCCTTCGTTTTGATGCATATTTCCTTCATTTTGATGCTCATTTTCTTGTTACTATCAATATTTCATTCGTTTCGATGCAGATTTTCTTCTTCTTTATGCTCATTTTCTCGTTATGATCAATATTTCCTTTGTTTCGATGCATATACCTTCGTTTTGATTCTCATTTTCGCGTTATGATCAATATTACCTTCGTTTCGATGCATATTTCCTTCATTTTGATGCTCCTTTTCTCGTTACGATCAACATTTCATTAGTTTCGATGCATATGTACATCATTTTGATTTTGACGCTCATTTTCTCGTTACGATCAAGATTTCCATCGTTTCGATAAATATTTCCTTCATTTTGATACATTTTTTCTCTTTACGATCAGCATTTCCTTCTTTTCGATGCATATTTAATCATTTTGATGCTCCTTTCCTTTTTACGATCAACATTTCATTCGTTTCGATGCAGATTTCCTTCTTTTTTATGCTCGTTTTCTCGTTATGATCAATATTTCCTTTGTTTCGATGCATTTTTCCTTCATTTTGATGTTGCTTTTCTCATTACGATCAACGTTTCCTTCGTTTTGATGAATATTTCCTTTATTTTAATGCTCATTTTCTCGTTATGATCAACATTTCCTTCGTTTCGATGCATATTTTCTTCATTTTGAAGCTCCTTTTCTCGTTACGATCAACATTTCATTCGTTTCGATGCAAATTTCCTTCATTTTGATGCTCCTTTTCTCGTTACGATCAACATTTCCTTTGTTCCGACTCATATTTCCTTCATTTTGATGCTCATTTTTTTCATTACGATAAATATTTCCTTCGTTTCGATGCATATATACTTCATTTTGATGCTCCTTTTCTCGTTACGATCAACATTTCATTCGTTTCGATGCAGATTTCCATCATTTTGATGCTCCTTTTCTCAGTACGATCAATATTTCCTTCATTTCGATGAATATTTCTTTCATTTTAATGCTCATTTTCTCGTTACGATCAACATTTTCTTCGTTTCGATGTATATTTCCTTCACTTTGATGCACTTTTTTTGGTTACGATCAGCATTTACTTCGTTTCTATGCATATTTACTTCATTTTGATGCTCCTTTTCTTGTTACGATCAACATTTCATTCGTTTCGATGAAAATTTCTTTCTTTTTGATGCTCGATTTCTCGTTATGATCAATATATCCTTTGTTTCAATGCAGATTTCCATCATTTTGATGCTCCTTTTCTCAGTACGATCAATATTTCCTTCGTTTCGATGATTATTTTCTTCATTTTAATGCTGATTTAATCGTTACGATCTACATTTTCTTCGTTTCGATGTATATTTCTTTCACTTTGATGCACTTTTTCTCGTTATGATCAATATTTACTTCGTTTTGATGCATAGTTACTTCATTTTGGTGCTCCTTTTCTTGTTACGATCAACATTTCATTCGTTTCGATGCAGATTTCCTTCTTTTTGATGTTCGTTTTCTCGTTATGATCAATATTTCCTTTATTTCGATGCACATTTCACATTTTGATGCTCCTTTTCTCATTACGATCAACATTTCCTTCATTTCGATGAATATTTCCTTCATTTTAATGTTCATTTTCTCATTACGATCAACATTTTCTTCGTTGTGATTGATATTTCCTTCATTTTGATGCTCCTTTTCTGATTACGATCAACATTTCATTCATTTCGATGCAGATTTCCTTCTTTTTGATGCTCGTTTTCTCGTTATGATCAATGTTTCCTTTGTTTCGATGCATATTTCCTTCTTTTTGATGCTCGTTTTCTCGTTATGATCAATGTTTCCTTTGTTGCGATGAATATTTCCTTCATTTGATGCTCCTTTTCTCATTATGACCAACATTTCCTTTGTTTCGATGCATATTTCCTTTATTCTAATGCTTATTTTCTCGTTATGATAAACAATTCATTGGTTTCGATGCAGTTTTCTTCTTTTTCATTCTTGTTTTCTCGTTATTATCAATGTTTCCTTTGTTTTGATGCATGTTTCCTTCATTTTGATGCTCCTTTCTCATTACGATCAGCATTTCCATCTTTTTGATTAATATTTACTTCATTTCGATGCTTCTTTTCTCGTTACGATCAACATTTCCATCATTTCGATGAATAGTTTCTTCATTTTAATGCTCATTTTCTCGTTACGATCAATATTTCCTTCGTTTTGATGCATATTTCCTTTATTTTGATGATCATTTTCTTGTTATGATCAACATTTCAATTGTTTCGATCCAGATTTCCTTCATTTTGATTCTCATTTTCTCGTTACGATCAATATTACCTTCGTTTTGATGCATATTTCCTTCATTTTGATGCTCCTCTTCTCGTTACGATCAATATTTCATTCGTTTAGATGCAGATTTCCATCATTTTATTGCTCCTATTCTTAGTACTATTAATATTTCCCTCGTTTCGATGAATATTTCCTTAATTTTAATGCTCATTTTTTGTTACGATCAACAATTTCTTCGATTCGATGCATATTTTCTTCATTTTGATGCTCCTTTTCTCGTTACGATCAACATTTCCTTCATTTCGACACATATTTCCTTTATTTTGATGCTCATTTTCTCGTTACGATCAATCTTTCCTTCGTTTCGATGCATATTTACTTCATTTTGATGCTCCTTTTCTCGTTACGATAAATATTTCCTTTGTTCCAACGCATATTTCCTTCATTTTGATGCTCATTTTTTCGTTACGATCAATATTTCCTTCGTTTCGATGCATATATACTTCATTTTGATGCTCCTTTTCTCGTTACGATCAATATTTCATTAGTTTTGATGTAGATTTCCATCATTTTGATGCTCCTTTTCTCAGTACGATCAATGTTTCCTTCATTTTGATGAATATTTCTTACATTTTAATGCTCATTTTCTCGTTACGATCAACATTTTCTTCGTTTCGATGTATATTTTCTTCAATTTGATGCACTTTTCCAATTACGATCTGCATTTACTTCGTTTCGATGCATATTTACTTCATTTTGATGGTCCTTTTCTTGTTACGATCAACATTTCATTCGTTTCGATGCAAATTTCCTTCTTTTTGATGCTCGTTTTCTCGTTATGATCAATATATCCTTTGTTTCGATGCAGATTTCCATCATTTTGATGCTCCTTTTCTCAATACGATCAATATTTCATTCGTTTCGATGATTATTTTCTTCATTTTAATGCTCATTTTCTCGTTACGATCAACGTTTTCTTCGTTTCGATGTATATTTCTTTCACTTTGATTCACTTTTTCTCGTTACGATCAATATTTACTTCGTTTCGATGCATATTTACTTCATTTTGATGCTCCTTTTCTTGTTACGATCAACATTTCATTCGTTTCGATGCAGATTTCCTTCTTTTTGATGTTCGTTTACTCGTTATGATCAATATTTCCTTTATTTCGATGAACATTTCCTTCATTTTGATGCTCCTTTTCTCATTACGATCAACATTGACTTCATTTCGATGAATATTTCCTTCATTTTAATGTTCATTTTCTCGTTAAAATCAACATTTCTTCGTTTTGATTCATATTTCCTTCATTTTGATGCTCCTTTTCTGATTACGATCAACATTTCATTCGTTTCGATGCAGATTTCCTTCTTTTTATGCTCATTTTCTCGTTATGATCAATGTTTCCTTTGTTTCGATGCATATTTCCATCTTTTTGATGCTCGTTTTCTCGTTATGATCAATGTTTCCTTTACTGCGATGCATATTTCCTTCATTTGATGCTCCTTTTCTCATTATGACCAACATTTCCTTTGTTTCGATGCATATTTCCTTTATTTTAATGCTTATTTTCTTGTTATGATCAACAATTCATTGGTTTCGATGCAGATTTCCTTCTTTTTCATTCTTGTTTTCTCGTTATTATCAATGTTTCCTTTATTTCGATGCATGTTTCCTTCATTTTGATACTCCTTTCTCATTACGATCAGCATTTCCATCTTTTCGATTAATATTTCCTTCATTTTGGATGCTTCTTTTCTCGTTACGATCAACATTTCCTTCATTTCGATGATAGTTCCTTCATTTTAATGCTCATTTTCTCGTTACGATCAATATTTCCTTCGTTTTGATGCATATTTCCTTAATTTTGATGCTCCTTTTCTCGTTACGATCAACATTTCATTCGTTTCGATGCGAATTTCCATCATTTTGGTGCTCCTTTTCTTAGTACTATCAATATTTCCCTCGTTTCGATGAATATTTCCTTCATTTTAATGCTCATTTTTTGTTACGATCAACAATTTCTTCGATTCGATGTATATTTCCTTCATTTTGATGCACTTTTTCTCGTTACGATCAGCATTTACTTCGTTTCGATGCATATTTACTTTATTTTGATGCTTCTTTTCTTTTTACGATCAACATTACTTTCGTTTCGATGTAGATTACCTTCTTTTTAATGCTCGTTTTCTCGTTATGATCAATATTTCTATTGTTTCGATGAATATTTCCTTCATTTTAATGCTCCTTTTCTCATTACGATCAGCATTTCCTTCATTTTGATGAATATTTCCTTCATTTTTATGCTCTTTTTCTCTTTACTATCAACATTTACTTCATTTCGATGTATATTTCCTTCATTTTGATGCTCCTTTTCTCGTTAAGATCAACATTTCCTTCATTTCGATGCAGCTTTCCTTCTTTTTATGCTCATTTTCTCATTACGATGATTATTTCCTTCGTTTCGATGCATATTTACTCATTTTGACGCTCCTTTTCTTCTTTCGATCAATATTTCTATTGTTTCGATGCATATTTCCTTCTTTTTTATGCTCGTTTTCTCGTTACGATCAATATTTCCTTTGTTATGATGCATATTTCCTTCGTTTTGTTTCTTATTTTCTCCTTACGATCAGCATTTCATTCATTTTTATGCGTATTTACTTTATTTGTATGCTCCTTTTCTCATTACTATCAACATTTCATTCGTTTCGATGCAGATTTTCTTCTTTTTGATGCTTATTTTCTCGTTACGATCAATATTTCCTTCGTTTCGATAAATATTTTCTTCATTTTGTGGCACTTTTTCTAGTTACGATCAACATTTCCTTCGTTTCGATCCATATTTCCTTCAATTTGATGCTCCTTTGCTTGTTACGATCAACATTTCATTCGATTCGATGCAGATTTCCATCATTTTGATGCTCCTTTTCTCAGTACGATCAATATTTCCTTCGTTTCGATGAATATTTTCTTCATTTTAATTCTCATTTTCTCGTTACGATCAATATTTTCTTCGTTTCGATGTATATTTCCTTTACTTTGATGCACATTTTCTCATTACGATCAGTATTTACTTCATTTCGATTCATATTTACTTCATTTTGATGCTCCTTTTTTTGTTACGATCAACATTTCATTCGTTTCGATGTAGATTTCCTTCTTTTTGATGCTCGTTTTCTCATTATGATAAATATTTCCTTTATTTCGATGCACATTTCTTTCATTTTGATGCTCCTTTTCTCACTACCATCAATATTTCCTTCGTTTCGATGAATATTTCCTTCATTTTAATGCTCATTTTCTCGTTACGATCAACATTTTCTTTGTTTTGATGCATATTTCCTTCATTTTGATGCTCCTTTTCTTGTTACGATCAACATTTCATTCGTTTCGATGCAGATTACCTTCTTTTTGATGCTCATTTTCTCGTCATGATCAATGTTTCCTTTGTTTCGATGCACATTTACTTCTTTTTGATGCTCGTTTTCTCATTATGATCAATGTTTCCTTTGTTACGATGCATATTTCCTTCATTTGATTCTCCTTTCCTCATTATGATCAACATTTCCTTTGTTTCGATGCACATTTCCTTCATTTTAATGCTCATTTTCTCGTTACGATCAACATTTCATTCGTTTCGATGCAGATTTCCTTCTTTTTGATTCTCGTTTTCTCGTTATTATCAATGTTTCCTTTGTTTCGATGCATGTTTCCTTCATTTTGATGCTCCTTTCTCGTTACGATCTGCATTTCCATCGTTTCGATTAATATTTCCTTCATTTCGATACTCATTTTCTCGTTACGATCAACATTTCCTTCATTTCGATGAATATTTCCTTCATTTTAATGCTCATTTTCTCGTTACGATCAACATTTCCTTCGTTTTGATGATCCTTTTCTTGTTACGATCAACATTTCCTTCGTTTTGATGATCCTTTTCTTGTTACGATCAACATTTCATTCATTTCGATGCTGATTTCCTTCATTTTGATTCTCATTTTCTCGTAACGATCAATATTACATTCGTTTCGATGTATATTTCCTTCATTTTGATGCTCCTTTTCTCGTTACGATCAATATTTCATTCTTTTCGACACAGATTTCCATAATTTTGATGCTCCTTTTCTTAGTACTATCAATATTTCCTTCGTTTCGATGAATATTTCCTTCATTTTAATGCTCATTTTTCGTTACGATCAACAATTTCTTCGTTTCGATGTATATTTTCTTCATTTTGATTTACTTTTTCTTGTTACGATCAACATTTACTTCGTTTCGATGCATATTTACTTCATTTTAATGCTCCTTTTCTAGTTATGATCAACATTTCATTCGTTTCGATGCCGATTACCTTCTTTTTCATGCTTATTTTCTCGTTATGATCAATAATTCTATTGTTTCGATGCATATTTCCTTCATTTTAATGCTCCTTTTCTTGTTAAGATCAACATTTCATTCGTTTCGATGCAGATTTCCTTCTTTTTGATGCTCGTTTTCTCGTTATGATCAATGTTTCCTTTGTTGCGATGCATATTTCCATCATTTGATGCTCCTTTTCTCATTATGACCAACATTTCCTTTGTTTCGATGCATATTTCCTTTATTTTAATGCTTATTTTCTTGTTATGATCAACAATTCATTGGTTTCGATGCAGATTTCCTTCTTTTTCATTCTTGTTTTCACGTTATTATCAATGTTTCCTTTATTTCGATGCATGTTTCCTTCATTTTGATGCTCCTTTCTCATTACGATCAACATTTCCTTCGTTTCGATCCATATTTCCTTCAATTTGATGCTCCTTTACTTGTTACGATCAACATTTCATTCGATTCGATGCAGATTTCCATCATTTTGATGCTCCTTTTCTCAGTACGATCAATATTTCCTTCGTTTCGATGAATATTTTCTTCATTTTAATTCTCATTTTCTCGTTACGATCAATATTTTCTTCGTTTCGATGTATATTTCCTTTACTTTGATGCACATTTTCTCATTACGATCAGTATTTACTTCATTTCGATTCATATTTACTTCATTTTGATGCTCCTTTTTTTGTTACGATCAACATTTCATTCGTTTCGATGTAGATTTCCTTCTTTTTGATGCTCGTTTTCTCATTATGATCAATATTTCCTTTATTTCGATGCACATTTCTTTCATTTTGATGCTCCTTTTCTCACTACTATCAATATTTCCTTCGTTTCGATGAATATTTCCTTCATTTTAATGCTCATTTTCTCGTTACGATCAACATTTTCTCGTTACGATCAACATTTTCTTTGTTTTGATGCATATTTCCTTCATTTTGATGCTCCTTTTCTTGTTACGATCAACATTTCATTCGTTTCGATGCAGATTACCTTCTTTTTGATGCTCATTTTCTCGTCATGATCAATGTTTCCTTTGTTTCGATGCACATTTACTTTTTTTTATGCTCGTTTTCTCATTATGATCAATGTTTACTTTGTTACGATGCATATTTCCTTCATTTGATTCTCCTTTCCTCATTATGATCAACATTTCCTTTGTTTCGATGCACATTTCCTTCATTTTAATGCTCATTTTCTCGTTACGATCAACATTTCATTCGTTTCGATGCAGATTTCCTTCTTTTTGATTCTCGTTTTCTCGTTATTATCAATGTTTCCTTTGTTTCGATGCATGTTTCCTTCATTTTGATGCTCCTTTCTCGTTACGATCTGCATTTCCATCGTTTCGATTAATATTTCCTTCATTTCGATACTCATTTTCTCGTTACGATCAACATTTCCTTCATTTCGATGAATATTTCCTTCATTTTAATGCTCATTTTCTCGTTACGATCAACATTTCCTTCGTTTTGATGATCCTTTTCTTGTAACGATCAACATTTCCTTCGTTTTGATGATCCTTTTCTTGTTACGATCAACATTTCATTCATTTCGATGCTGATTTCCTTCATTTTGATTCTCATTTTCTCGTTACGATCAATATTACATTCGTTTCGATGTATATTTCCTTCATTTTGATGCTCCTTTTCTCGTTACGATCAATATTTCATTCTTTTCGACACAGATTTCCATAATTTTGATGCTCCTTTTCTTAGTACTATCAATATTTCCTTCGTTTCGAGGAATATTTCCTTCATTTTAATGCTCATTTTTCGTTACGATCAACAATTTCTTCGTTTCGATGTATATTTTCTTCATTTTGATTTACTTTTTCTTGTTACGATCAACATTTACTTCGTTTCGATGCATATTTACTTCATTTTAATGCTCCTTTTCTTGTTATGATCAACATTTCATTCGATTTGATGCCGATTACCTTCTTTTTCATGCTTATTTTCTCGTTATGATCAATAATTCTATTGTTTCGATGCATATTTCCTTCATTTTAATGCTCCTTTTCTTGTTAAGACCAACATTTCATTCGTTTCGATGCAGATTTCCTTCTTTTTGATGCTCGTTTTCTCGTTATGATCAATGTTTCCTTTGTTGCGATGCATATTTCCTTCATTTGATGCTCCTTTTCTCATTATGACCAACATTTCCTTTGTTTCGATGCATATTTCCTTTATTTTAATGCTTATTTTCTTGTTATGATCAACAATTCATTGGTTTCGATGCAGATTTCCTTCTTTTTCATTCTTGTTTTCACGTTATTATCAATGTTTCCTTTATTTCGATGCATGTTTCCTTCATTTTGATGCTCCTTTCTCATTACGTCAGCATTTCCATCTTTTTGTTTAATATTTCCTTCATTTTGGATGCTTCTTTTCTCGTTACGATCAACATTTCCTTCATTTCGATGATAGTTCCTTCATTTTAATGCTCATTTTCTCGTTACGATCAATATTTCCTTCGTTATGATGCATATTTCCTTTATTTTGAAGATCATTTTCTTGTTACGATCAACATTTCATTTGTTTCGATCCCCTTCATTTTGATTTCATTTTCTCGTTACGATCAATATTACCTTCGTTTTGATGCATATTTCCTTAATTTTGATGCTCCTTTTCTCGTTACGATCAACATTTCATTCGTTTCGATGCGGATTTCCATCATTTTGGTGCTCCTTTTCTTAGTACTATCAATATTTCCCTCGTTTCGATGAATATTTCCTTCATTTTAATGCTCATTTTTTGTTACGATCAACAATTTCTTCGATTCGATGTATATTTCCTTCATTTTGATGCACTTTTTCTCGTTACGATCAGCATTTACTTCGTTTCGATGCATATTTACTTCATTTTGATGCTTTTTTTCTTTTTACGATCAACATTACATTCGTTTCGATGTAGATTACCTTCTTTTTTATGCTCGTTTTCTCGTTTTGATCAATATTTCTATTGTTTCGATGCATATTTCCTTCATTTTAATGCTCCTTTTCTTGTTAAGACCAACATTTCATTCGTTTCGATGCAGATTTCCTTCTTTTTGATGCTCGTTTTCTCGTTATGATCAATGTTTCCTTTGTTGCGATGCATATTTCCTTCATTTGATGCTCCTTTTCTCATTATGACCAACATTTCCTTTGTTTCGATGCATATTTCCTTTATTTTAATGCTTATTTTCTTGTTATGATCAACAATTCATTGGTTTCGATGCAGATTTCCTTCTTTTTCATTCTTGTTTTCACGTTATTATCAATGTTTCCTTTATTTCGATGCATGTTTCCTTCATTTTGATGCTCCTTTCTCATTACGTCAGCATTTCCATCTTTTTGATTAATATTTCCTTCATTTTGGATGCTTCTTTTCTCGTTACGATCAACATTTCCTTCATTTCGATGATAGTTCCTTCATTTTAATGCTCATTTTCTCGTTACGATCAATATTTCCTTCGTTTTGATGCATATTTCCTTTATTTTGAAGATCATTTTCTTGTTACGATCAACATTTCATTTGTTTCGATCCCCTTCATTTTGATTTCATTTTCTCGTTACGATCAATATTACCTTCGTTTTGATGCATATTTCCTTAATTTTGATGCTCCTTTTCTCGTTACGATCAACATTTCATTCGTTTCGATGCGGATTTCCATCATTTTGGTGCTCCTTTTCTTAGTACTATCAATATTTCCCTCGTTTCGATGAATATTTCCTTCATTTTAATGCTCATTTTTTGTTACGATCAACAATTTCTTCGATTCGATGTATATTTCCTTCATTTTGATGCACTTTTTCTCGTTACGATCAGCATTTACTTCGTTTCGATGCATATTTACTTCATTTTGATGCTTTTTTTCTTTTTACGATCAACATTACATTCGTTTCGATGTAGATTACCTTCTTTTTTATACTCGTTTTCTCGTTTTGATCAATATTTCTATTGTTTCGATGCATATTTCCTTCATTTTAATGCTCCTTTTCTCATTACGATCATCATTTCCTTCATTTTGATGAATATTTCCTTCATTTTTATGCTCTTTTTCTCTTTACTATCAACATTTACTTCATTTCGATGTATATTTCCTTCATTTTGATGCTCCTTTTCTCGTTAAGATCAACATTTCCTTCATTTCGATGCAGCTTTCCTTCTTTTTATGCTCATTTTCTCATTACGATGATTATTTCCTTCGTTTCGATGCATATTTACTTCATTTTGACGCTCCTTTTCTTCTTTCGATCAATATTTCTATTGTTTCGATGCATATTTCCTTCTTTTTTATGCTCGTTTTCTCGTTACGATCAATATTTCCTTTGTTTTGATGCATATTTCCTTCGTTTTGTTTCTTATTTTCTCCTTACGATCAGCATTTCATTCATTTTTATGCGTATTTACTTTATTTGTATGCTCCTTTTCTCATTACTATCAACATTTCATTCGTTTTGATGCAGATTTTCTTCTTTTTGATGCTCATTTTCTCGTTACGATCAATATTTCCTTCGTTTCGATGAATATTTTCTTCATTTTGTGGCATTTTTCTAGTTACGATCAACATTTCCTTCGTTTCGATCCATATTTCCTTCAATTTGATGCTCCTTTACTTGTTACGATCAACATTTCATTCGATTCGATGCAGATTTCCATCATTTTGATGCTCCTTTTCTCAGTACGATCAATATTTCCTTCGTTTCGATGAATATTTTCTTCATTTTAATTCTCATTTTCTCGTTACGATCAACATTTTCTTCGTTTCGATGTATATTTCCTTTACTTTGATGCACATTTTCTCATTACGATCATTATTTACTTCATTTCGATTCATATTTACTTCATTTTGATGCTCCTTTTTTTGTTACGATCAACATTTCATTCGTTTCGATGTAGATTTCCTTCTTTTTTATGCTCGTTTTCTCATTATAATTAATATTTCCTTTATTTCGATGCACATTTCTTTCATTTTGATGCTCCTTTAATCACTACGATCAATATTTCCTTCGTTTCGATGAATATTTCCTTCATTTTAATGCTTATTTTCTCGTTACGATCAACATTTTCTTTGTTTTGACGCATATTTCCTTCATTTTGATGCTCCTTTTCTTGTTACGATCAACATTTCATTCGTTTCGACGCAGATTACCTTCTTTTTGATGCTCATTTTTTCGTCATGATCAATGTTTCCTTTGTTTCGATGCACATTTACTTCTTTTTGATGCTCGTTTTCTCATTATAATCAATGTTTCCTTTGTTACGATGCATATTTCCTTCATTTGATTCTCCTTTCCTCATTATGATCAACATTTCCTTTGTTTCGATGCACATTTCCTTCATTTTAATGCTCATTTTCTCGTTACGATCAACATTTCATTCGTTTCGATGCAGATTTCCTTCTTTTTTATTCTCGTTTTCTCGTTATTATCAATGTTTCCTTTGTTTCGATGCATGTTTCCTTCATTTTGATGCTCCTTTCTCATTACGATCTGCATTTCCATCGTTTCGATTAATATTTCCTTCATTTCGATACTCATTTTCTCGTTACGATCAACATTTCCTTCATTTCGATGAATATTTCCTTCATTTTAATGCTCATTTTCTCGTTACGATCAACATTTCCTTCGTTTTGATGATCCTTTTCTTGTTACGATCAACATTTCCTTCGTTTTGATGATCCTTTTCTTGTTACGATCAACATTTCATTCATTTCGATGCTGATTTCCTTCATTTTGATTCTCATTTTCTCGTTACGATCAATATTACATTCGTTTCGATGTATATTTCCTTCATTTTGATGCTCCTTTTCTCGTTACGATCAATATTTCATTCTTTTCGACACAGATTTCCATAATTTTGATGCTCCTTTTCTTAGTACTATCAATATTTCCTTCGTTTCGATGAATATTTCCTTCATTTTAATGCTCATTTTTCGTTACGATCAACAATTTCTTCGTTTCGATGTATATTTTCTTCATTTTGATTTACTTTTTCTTGTTACGATCAACATTTACTTCGTTTCGATGCATATTTACTTCATTTTAATGCTCCTTTTCTTGTTATGATCAACATTTCATTCGTTTCGATGCCGATTACCTTCTTTTTCATGCTTATTTTCTCGTTATGATCAATAATTCTATTGTTTCGATGCATATTTCCTTCATTTTAATGCTCCTTTTCTTGTTAAGATCAACATTTCATTCGTTTCGATGCAGATTTCCTTCTTTTTGATGCTCGTTTTCTCGTTATGATCAATGTTTCCTTTGTTGCGATGCATATTTCCTTCATTTGATGCTCCTTTTCTCATTATGACCAACATTTCCTTTGTTTCGATGCATATTTCCTTTATTTTAATGCTTATTTTCTTGTTATGATCAACAATTCATTGGTTTCGATGCAGATTTCCTTCTTTTTCATTCTTGTTTTCACGTTATTATCAATGTTTCCTTTATTTCGATGCATGTTTCCTTCATTTTGATGCTCCTTTCTCATTACGATCATCATTTCCATCTTTTTGATTAATATTTCCTTCATTTTGGATGCTTCTTTTCTCGTTACGATCAACATTTCCTTCATTTCGATGATAGTTCCTTCATTTTAATGCTCATTTTCTCATTACGATTAATATTTCCTTCGTTTTGATGCATATTTCCTTTATTTTGAAGATCATTTTCTTGTTACGATCAACATTTCATTTGTTTCGATCCAGATTTCCTTCATTTTGATTTTCAGTTTCTCGTTACGATCAATATTACCTTCGTTTTGATGCATATTTCCTTAATTTTGATGCTCCTTTTCTCGTTACGATCAACATTTCATTTGTTTCGATGCGGATTTCCATCATTTTGGTGCTCCTTTTCTTAGTACTATCAATATTTCCCTCGTTTCGATGAATATTTCCTTCATTTTAATGCTCATTTTTTGTTACGATCAACAATTTCTTCGATTCGATGTATATTTCCTTCATTTTGATGCACTTTTTCTCGTTACGATCAGCATTTACTTCGTTTCGATGCATATTTACTTCATTTTGATGCTTTTTTTCTTTTTACGATCAACATTACATTCGTTTCGATGTAGATTACCTTCTTTTTTATGCTCGTTTTCTCGTTATGATCAATATTTCTATTGTTTCGATGCATATTTCCTTCATTTTAATGCTCCTTTTCTCATTACGATCATCATTTCCTTCATTTCGATGAATATTTCCTTCATTTTTATGCTCTTTTTCTCTTTACTATCAACATTTACTTCATTTCGATGTATATTTCCTTCATTTTGATGCTCCTTTTCTCGTTAAGATCAACATTTCCTTCATTTCGTTGCAGCTTTCCTTCTTTTTATGGTCATTTTCTCATTACGATGATTATTTCCTTCGTTTCGATGCATATTTACTTCATTTTGACGCTCCTTTTCTTCTTTCGATCAATATTTCTATTGTTTCGATGCATATTTCCTTCTTTTTTATGCTCGTTTTCTCGTTACGATCAATATTTCCTTTGTTTTGATGCATATTTCCTACGTTTTGTTTCTTATTTTCTCCTTACGATCAGCATTTCATTCATTTTTATGCGTATTTACTTTATTTGTATGCTCCTTTTCTCATTACTATCAACATTTCATTCGTTTCGATGCAGATTTTCTTCTTTTTGATGCTCATTTTCTCGTTACGATCAATATTTCCATCGTTTCGATGAATATTTTCTTCATTTTGTGGCACTTTTTCTAGTTACGATCAACATTTCCTTCGTTTCGATCCATATTTCCTTCAATTTGATGCTCCTTTACTTGTTACGATCAACATTTCATTCGATTCGATGCAGATTTCCATCATTTTGATGCTCCTTTTCTCAGTACGATCAATATTTCCTTCGTTTCGATGAATATTTTCTTCATTTTAATTCTCATTTTCTCGTTACGATCAACATTTTCTTCGTTTCGATGTATATTTCCTTTACTTTGATGCACATTTTCTCATTACGATCAGTATTTACTTCATTTCGATTCATATTTACTTCATTTTGATGCTCCTTTTTTTGTTACGGTCAACATTTCATTCGTTTCGATGTAGATTTCCTTCTTTTTGATGCTCGTTTTCTCATTATGATTAATATTTCCTTTATTTCGATGCACATTTCTTTCATTTTGATGCTCCTTTTCTCACTACGATCAATATTTCCTTCGTTTCGATGAATATTTCCTTCATTTTAATGCTCATTTTCTCGTTACGATCAACATTTTCTTTGTTTTGATGCATATTTCCTTCATTTTGATGCTCCTTTTCTTGTTACGATCAACATTTCATTCGTTTCGATGCAGATTACCTTCTTTTTTATGCTCATTTTCTCGTCATGATCAATGTTTCCTTTGTTTCGATGCACATTTACTTCTTTTTGATGCTCGTTTTCTCATTATGATCAATGTTTCCTTTGTTACGATGCATATTTCCTTCATTTGATTCTCCTTTCCTCATTATGATCAACATTTCCTTTGTTTCGATGCACATTTCCTTCATTTTAATGCTCATTTTCTCGTTACGATCAACATTTCATTCGTTTCGATGCAGATTTCCTTCTTTTTGATTCTCGTTTTCTCGTTATTATCAATGTTTCCTTTGTTTCGATGCATGTTTCCTTCATTTTGATGCTCCTTTCTCGTTACGATCTGCATTTCCATCGTTTCGATTAATATTTCCTTCATTTCGATACTCATTTTCTCGTTACGATCAACATTTCCTTCATTTCGATGAATATTTCCTTCATTTTAATGCTCATTTTCTCGTTACGATCAACATTTTCTTCGTTTTGATGATCCTTTTCTTGTTACGATCAACATTTCCTTCGTTTTGATGATCCTTTTCTTGTTACGATCAACATTTCATTCATTTCGATGCTGATTTCCTTCATTTTGATTCTCATTTTCTCGTTACGATCAATATTACATTCGTTTCGATGTATATTTCCTTCATTTTGATGCTCATTTTCTCGTTACGATCAATATTTCATTCTTTTCGACACAGATTTCCATAATTTTGATGCTCCTTTTCTTAGTACTATCAATATTTCCTTCGTTTCGATGAATATTTCCTTCATTTTAATGCTCATTTTTCGTTACGATCAACAATTTCTTTGTTTCGATGTATATTTTCTTCATTTTGATTTACTTTTTCTTGTTACGATCAACATTTACTTCGTTTCGATGCATATTTACTTCATTTTAATGCTCCTTTTCTTGTTATGATAAACATTTCATTCGTTTCGATGCCGATTACCTTCTTTTTCATGCTTATTTTCTCGTTATGATTAATAATTCTATTGTTTCGATGCATATTTCCTTCATTTTAATGCTCCTTTTCTTGTTAAGATCAACATTTCATTCGTTTCGATGCAGATTTCCTTCTTTTTGATGCTCGTTTTCTCGTTATGATCAATGTTTCCTTTGTTGCGATGCATATTTCCTTCATTTGATGCTCCTTTTCTCATTATGACCAACATTTCCTTTGTTTCGATGCATATTTCCTTTATTTTAATGCTTATTTTTATGATCAACAATTCATTGGTTTCGATGCAGATTTCCTTCTTTTTCATTCTTGTTTTCACGTTATTATCAATGTTTCCTTTATTTCGATGCATGTTTCCTTCATTTTGATGCTCCTTTCTCATTACGATCAGCATTTCCATCTTTTCGATTAATATTTCCTTCATTTTGGATGCTTCTTTCTCGTTACGATCAACATTTCCTTCATTTCGATGATAGTTCCTTCATTTTAATGCTCATTTTCTCGTTACGATCAATATTTCCTTCGTTTTGATGCATATTTCCTTTATTTTGAAGATCATTTTCTTGTTACGATCAACATTTCATTTGTTTCGATCCAGATTTCCTTCATTTTGATTTTCATTTTCTCGTTACGATCAATATTACCTTCGTTTTGATGCATATTTCCTTAATTTTGATGCTCCTTTTCTCGTTACGATCAATATTTCATTCGTTTCGATGCGGATTTCCATCATTTTGGTGCTCCTTTTCTTAGTACTATCAATATTTCCCTCGTTTCGATGAATATTTCCTTCATTTTAATGCTCATTTTTTGTTACGATCAACAATTTCTTCGATTCGATGTATATTTCCTTCATTTTGATGCACTTTTTCTCGTTACGATCAGCATTTACTTCGTTTCGATGCATATTTACTTCATTTTGATGCTTTTTTTCTTTTTACGATCAACATTACATTCGTTTCAATGTAGATTACCTTCTTTTTTATGCTCGTTTTCTCGTTATGATCAATATTTCTATTGTTTCGATGCATATTTCCTTCATTTTAATGCTCCTTTTCTCATTACGATCATCTTTTCCTTCATTTCGATGAATATTTCCTTCATTTTTATGCTCTTTTTCTCTTTACTATCAACATTTACTTCATTTCGATGTATATTTCCTTCATTTTGATGCTCCTTTTCTCGTCAAGATCAACATTTCCTTCATTTCGATGCAGCTTTCCTTCTTTTTATGCTCATTTTCTCATTACGATGATTATTTCTTTCGTTTCGATGCATATTTACTTCATTTTGACGCTCCTTTTCTTCTTTCGATCAATATTTCTATTGTTTCGATGCATATTTCCTTCTTTTTTATGCTCGTTTTCTCGTTACGATCAATATTTCCTTTGTTTTGATGCATATTTCCTTCGTTTTGTTTCTTATTTTCTCCTTAGATCAGCATTTCATTCATTTTTATGCGTATTTACTTTATTTGTATGCTCCTTTTCTCATTACTATCAACATTTCATTCGTTTCGATGCAGATTTTCTTCTTTTTGATGCTCATTTTCTCGTTACGATCAATATTTCCTTCGTTTCGATGAATATTTTCTTCATTTTGTGGCATTTTTCTAGTTACGATCAACATTTCCTTCGTTTCGATCCATATTTAATTCAATTTGATGCTCCTTTACTTGTTACGATCAACATTTCATTCGATTCGATGCAGATTTTCATCATTTTGATGCTCCTTTTCTCAGTACGATCAATATTTCCTTCGTTTCGATGAATATTTTCTTCATTTTAATTCTCATTTTCTCGTTACGATCAACATTTTCTTCGTTTCGATGTATATTTCCTTTACTTTGATGCACATTTTCTCATTACGATCAGTATTTACTTCATTTCGATTCATATTTACTTCATTTTGATGCTCCTTTTTTTGTTACGATCAACATTTCATTCGTTTCGATGTAGATTTCCTTCTTTTTGATGCTCGTTTTCTCATTATGATTAATATTTCTTTTATTTCGATGCACATTTCTTTCATTTTGATGCTCCTTTTCTCACTACGATCAATATTTCCTTCGTTTCGATGAATATTTCCTTCATTTTAATGCTCATTTTCTCGTTACGATCAATATTTTCTTTGTTTTGATGCATATTTCCTTCATTTTGATGCTCCTTTTCTTGTTACGATCAACATTTCATTCGTTTCGATGCAGATTACCTTCTTTTTGATGCTCATTTTCTCGTCATGATCAATGTTTCCTTTGTTTCGATGCACATTTACTTCTTTTTGATGCTCGTTTTCTCATTATGATCAATGTTTCCTTTGTTACGATGCATATTTCCTTCATTTGATTCTCCTTTCCTCATTATGATCAACATTTCCTTTGTTTCGATGCACATTTCCTTCATTTTAATGCTCATTTTCTCGTTACGATTAACATTTCATTCGTTTCGATGCAGATTTCCTTCTTTTTGATTCTCGTTTTCTCGTTATTATCAATGTTTCCTTTGTTTCGATGCATGTTTCCTTCATTTTGATGCTCCTTTCTCGTTACGATCTGCATTTCCATCGTTTCGATTAATATTTCCTTCATTTCGATACTCATTTTCTCGTTACGATCAACATTTCCTTCATTTCGATGAATATTTCCTTCATTTTAATGCTCATTTTCTCGTTACGATCAACATTTACTTCGCTTTGATGATCCTTTTCTTGTTACGATCAACATTTCCTTCGTTTTGATGATCCTTTTCTTGTTACGATCAACATTTCATTCATTTCGATGCTGATTTCCTTCATTTTGATTCTCATTTTCTCGTTACGATCAATATTACATTCGTTTCGATGTATATTTCCTTCATTTTGATGCTCCTTTTCTCGTTACGATCAATATTTCATTCTTTTCGACACAGATTTCCATAATTTTGATGCTCCTTTTCTTAGTACTATCAATATTTCCTTCGTTTCGATGAATATTTCATTCATTTTAATGCTCATTTTTCGTTACGATCAACAATTTCTTCGTTTCTATGTATATTTTCTTCATTTTGATTTACTTTTTCTTGTTACGATCAACATTTACTTCGTTTCGATGCATATTTACTTCATTTTAATGCTCCTTTTCTTGTTATGATCAACATTTCATTCGTTTCGATGCCGATTACCTTCTTTTTCATGCTTATTTTCTCGTTATGATCAATAATTCTATTGTTTCGATGCATATTTCCTTCATTTTAATGCTCCTTTTCTTGTTAAGATCAACATTTCATTCGTTTCGATGCAGATTTCCTTCTTTTTGATGCTCGTTTTCTCGTTATGATCAATGTTTCCTTTGTTGCGATGCATATTTCCTTCATTTGATGCTCCTTTTCTCATTATGACCAACATTTCCTTTGTTTCGATGCATATTTCCTTTATTTTAATGCTTATTTTTATGATCAACAATTCATTGGTTTAGATGCAGATTTCCTTCTTTTTCATTCTTGTTTTCACGTTATTATCAATGTTTCCTTTATTTCGATGCATGTTTCCTTCATTTTGATGCTCCTTTCTCATTACGATCAGCATTTCCATCTTTTCGATTAATATTTCCTTCATTTTGGATGCTTCTTTTCTCGTTACGATCAACATTTCTTTCATTTCGATGATAGTTCCTTCATTTTAATGCTCATTTTCTCGTTACGATCAATATTTCCTTCGTTTTGATGCATATTTCCTTTATTTTGAAGATCATTTTCTTGTTACGATCAACATTTCATTTGTTTCGATCCAGATTTCCTTCATTTTGATTTTCATTTTCTCGTTACGATCAATATTACCTTCGTTTTGATGCATATTTCCTTAATTTTGATGCTCCTTTTCTCGTTACGATCAACATTTCATTCGTTTCGATGCGGATTTCCATCATTTTGGTGCTCCTTTTCTTAGTACTATCAATATTTCCCTCGTTTCGATGAATATTTCCTTCATTTTAATGCTCATTTTTTGTTACGATCAACAATTTCTTCGATTCGATGTATATTTCCTTCATTTTGATGCACTTTTTCTCGTTACGATCAGCATTTACTTCGTTTCGATGCATATTTACTTCATTTTGATGCTTTTTTTCTTTTTACGATCAACATTACATTCGTTTCGATGTAGATTACCTTCTTTTTTATGCTCGTTTTCTCGTTATGATCAATATTTCTATTGTTTCGATGCATATTTCCTTCATTTTAATGCTCCTTTTCTCATTACGATCATCATTTCCTTCATTTCGATGAATATTTCCTTCAATTTTATGCTCTTTTTCTCTTTACTATCAACATTTACTTCATTTCGATGTATATTTCCTTCATTTTGATGCTCCTTTTCTCGTTAAGATCAACATTTCCTTCATTTCGATGCAGCTTTCCTTCTTTTTATGCTCATTTTCTCATTACGATGATTATTTCCTTCGTTTCGATGCATATTTACTTCATTTTGACGCTCCTTTTCTTCTTTCGATCAATATTTCTATTGTTTCGATGCATATTTCCTTCTTTTTTATGCTCGTTTTCTCGTTACGATCAATATTTCCTTTGTTTTGATGCATATTTCCTTCGTTTTGTTTCTTATTTTCTCCTTACGATCAGCATTTCATTCATTTTTATGCGTATTTACTTTATTTGTATGCTCCTTTTCTCATTACTATCAACATTTCATTCGTTTCGATGCAGATTTTCTTCTTTTTGATGCTCATTTTCTCGTTACGATCAATATTTCCTTCGTTTCGATGAATATTTTCTTCATTTTGTGGCACTTTTTCTAGTTACGATCAACATTTCCTTCGTTTCGATCCATATTTCCTTCAATTTGATGCTCCTTTACTTGTTACGATCAACATTTCATTCGATTCGATGCAGATTTCCATCATTTTGATGCTCCTTTTCTCAGTACGATCAATATTTCCTTCGTTTCGATGAATATTTTCTTTATTTTAATTCTCATTTTCTCTTTACGATCAACATTTTCTTCGTTTCGATGTATATTTCCTTTACTTTGATGCACATTTTCTCATTACGATCAGTATTTACTTCATTTCGATTCATATTTACTTCATTTTGATGCTCTTTTTTTTGTTACGATCAACATTTCATTCGTTTCGATGTAGATTTCCTTCTTTTTGATGCTCGTTTTCTCATTATGATCAATATTTCCTTTATTTCGATGCACATTTCTTTCATTTTGATGCTCCTTTTCTCACTACGATCAATATTTCCTTCGTTTCGATGAATATTTCCTTCATTTTGATGCTCCTTTTCTTGTTACGATCAACATTTCATTCATTTCTGTCACGCCCCGACCTCAGACAGAACGCGACAACCGCCACGTTAACCATAAATTTCGCAGAATGGGTGCACTCCACTCCACAAAGTTTATAGAAAACGTAAGGCTTGCTATCAAGTACCTGTAGAGCTGAACAACTGATAACAACAGGTACAACCCGAGGACATCATCTCAAAAAGTATCAACAAGGATTTACAAAGGTACAAAATACAACGGTGTAACTTAGTTTAAAGAAAATATACATGAACGATATAACATCGCGAAGGTACAAAAAGAACATCAAGGGGGTCACCAAATATAAACTATACAATCTCGCCAATGAATCCGTCAATTTACATAAAAGAGAAAGTACCCAAAACACGGATTGGATGATGAGCAAACGATAGGCAAACCTCCAACCAACACGATATCAACAGCCTGAAAAGGGAAGAATGATGGGGGTGAGCAAAACCACTAGCTCAGTGAGGTGATAAGCCGGTCACCCCGACCCTTATACGAAGCATGTATTCCACTCGCGGTTCATAACATAAAATCCCACATTTCGTCCCACAATAACTATTTCTCACTCAGTATACATATTAATGAAAATAAAAACCTTAGTGCACATTTACGAATAACAAAATTAGTTCAAACAACATGTTATCACATAAAAGACGCGTGGGTAGTCAATATCCTCCTCGAACTGAGCTCTCCGTCGAGAGACAGTCCAAGCCCGTCACCGTTACTCTAGATAAAATGCACATTAATATTCTTTCTCAATACGCCAAGTGCTAAAGTTCACAATTCAATATCGACGTGAATACTTGAAATGATCAAACATATAAACATATATGACATGCATGTCCCACACCGGTGACGTTGACTGAGCCTATAATAGACTGATCCATCTAACGATCACCCTCCAGAGTATCAGTATTTGGCAAATGGACAGGTGCCCTGTTAGATCTAACTCACCCAGGTTTGCCAATCACGGGCAACTGGGTTGTCACTCTAACTCACCCGAACCGCGACAATTCGGGCTACTTAATCAATGTCGCTCCAACTCACCCGAACCGTGACCAATTCGGGCTACTTAACCTTGGTACCAGACATACATATGCATGTGCATCATAAGATGAATAAAGACTCAAGTTAGAGTCTTAATTGGCACACAAGAATAACCAGAAATCAATAAAACTCATACAATGGCTAACATGACTCTAACCAGAGCAATCGAGCCAATCAGGCTCTTTACCACATAACATAATACCAAATAATTTTCTTATCAATTAACTAAAACTAAAATAAATGCACATTTATCGAGGGTCCACACTTCCCACAAGAGAAGGCGTTCCCGAATTATCAACTCACAAGGAAGTGATTAACTCTCTCTGGAATCTGAAGTCGGTCCCTTGCCCTTCGTCGATGGTTCTTTACCTAGAAAGGAGATGAGCAATTAAAGACAAATTAAATATAACTAACTATTAGCGGTAACATCCCTTTCATTGCTAAAAACAAATCCTAATCGAGTTCGAATGAGTCGATATTAAATAAAAATGGTATGTAACTCCTTAACATCAGTTCCCAATCCCACATAACCCGTTTCAATACATTAACTAAACGAAACGATAGAAAATAAGTTTGAATTCGACATAAAAATTCTGAAATTTTCCAGCTAGCAGCAGTTTACGGGAAAAATCATAACTAATTGTAGAATAATCGGATTGAGATGTTTCAAGTGGCTACGGAAAGCTAACGAGTTCAGATACGTACAAAAATTAAGTTTGCAAACTTTCAAGGGTAATAGCTATGTCAAAATCAGTTCGAACAGTCTGCAAATTACCCACATACCAAAAAGAAAAACCCCACAAAATTACAAAATCATGGAAGATGGAAGCTTAATTCACACACCACTTACCTCAAAACAACTTAGAAACCACCTAGGATGAGGGTTGTAAGGGAGAATTTGATCAACAAGGGTTTCTCCTCTTCACTCTTTTCTTTCTCCTCTTTTGCTTTTCTTCTCCCGTTCTTCTCTCTCTTTTTTTTTTAACTTTAGCCTTACTAATTATATATCAGGCCATTTAAGTGGGCTGAAACTTTGGGCCACAAAATAAATAAATAAATAAATAAGTTTGGGCTTAATTGGGCTGACCTTTTGGGCTATAAAAATAAATAAATAGGTTTTGGGCTTTCTAAAAAAAATCTAGTTGAACTAAGATATTATAGTTTCGATGCAGATTACCTTCTTTTTGATGCTCATTTTCTCGTCATGATCAATATTTCCTTTGTTTCGATGCATATTTACTTCTTTTTTATGCTCGTTTTCTCATTATGATCAATGTTTCCTTTGTTACGATGCATATTTCCTTCATTTGATTCTCCTTTCCTCATTATGATCAACATTTCCTTTGTTTCGATGCGTATTTCCTTCATTTTAATGCTCATTTTCTCGTTACGATCAACATTTCATTCGTTTCGATGCAGATTTCCTTCTTTTTGATTCTCGTTTTCTCGTTATTATCAATTTTTCCTTTGTTTCGATGCATGTTTCCTTCATTTTGATGCTCCTTTCTCGTTACGATCTGCATTTCCATCGTTTCGATTAATATTTCCTTCATTTCGATACTCATTTTCTCGTTACGATCAACATTTCCTTCATTTTGATGAATATTTCCTTCATTTTAATGCTCATTTTCTCGTTACGATCAACATTTCCTTCGTTTTGATGATCGTTTTCTTGTTACGATCAACATTTCATTCATTTCGATGCTGATTTCCTTCATTTTGATTCTCATTTTCTCGTTACGATCAATATTACATTCGTTTCGATGTATATTTCCTTCATTTTGATACTCCTTTTCTCGTTACGATCAATATTTCATTCTTTTCGACACAGATTTCCATCATTTTGATGCTCCTTTTCTTAGTACTATCAATATTTCCTTCGTTTCGATGAATATTTCCTTCATTTTAATGCTCATTTTTCGTTACGATCAACAATTTCTTCGTTTCGATGTATATTTTCTTCATTTTGATTTACTTTTTCTTGTTATGATCAACATTTACTTCGTTTCGATGCATATTTACTTCATTTTAATGCTCCTTTTCTTGTTATGATCAACATTTCATTCGTTTCGATGCCGATTACCTTCTTTTTCATGCTTATTTTCTCGTTATGATCAATAATTCTATTGTTTCGATGCATATTTCCTTCATTTTAATGCTCATTTTCTTGTTAAGATCAACATTTCATTCGTTTCGATGCAGATTACCTTCTTTTTTATGCTCGTTTTAACGTTATGATCAATATTTCTATTGTTTTGATGCATATTTCCTTCATTTTGATGCTCCTTTTCTCATAACGATCAGCATTTCCTTCATTTCGATGAATTTTTCCTTCATTTTTATGCTCTTTTTCTTGTTACGATCAACATTTACTTCATTTTGATGCATATTTTCTTCATTTTGATGCTCTTTTTCTCGTCACGATCAACATTTTCTTCATTTCGACACATATTTCCTTCATTTTGATGCTCATTTTCTCGTTACGATCAATCTTTCCTTCGTTTTGATGTTTATTTACTTCATTTTGATGCTCCTTTTCTCGTTACAATCAACATTTCCTTTGTTCCAATGCATATTTCCTTCATTTTGATGCTCATTTTTCGTTACGATCAATATTTCCTTTGTTTCGATGCATATATACTTCATTTTGATGCTCCTTTTCTCGTTACGATCAACATTTCATTCGTTTCGATGCAGATTTCCATCATTTTGATGCTCCTTTTCTCAGTACGATCAATATTTCCTTCATTTCGATGAATATTTCTTTCATTTTAATGCTCATTTTCTCGTTACGATCAACATTTTCTTCGTTTCGATGTATATTTCCTTCACTTTGATGCACTTTTTATGTTTTCGATCTGCATTTACTTCGTTCCGATGCACATTTACTTCATTTTGATGGTCCTTTTCTTGTTACGATCAACATTTCATTCGTTTCGATGCAAATTTCATTCTTTTTTATGCTCGTTTTCTGATTATGATCAATATATCCTTTGTTTCGATGCAGATTTCCATCATTTTGATGCTCCTTTTCTCAATACGATCAATATTTCCTTCGTTTCGATGATTATTTTTTTAATTTTAATGCTCATTTTCTCGTTACGATCAACATTTTCTTCGTTTCAATGTATATTTCTTTCACTTTGATGCACTTTTTCTCGTTACGATCAATATTTACTTCGTTTTGATGCATATTTATTTCATTTTGATGCTCCTTTTCTTGTTACGATCAACATTTCATTGGTTTCGATGCAGATTTCCTTCTTTTTGATGTTCGTTTTGTCATTATGATCAATATTTCCTTTATTTCGATGAACATTTCCTTCATTTTGATGCTCCTTTTCTCTTTATGATCAACATTTCCTTCATTTCGATGAATATTTCCTTCATTTTAATGTTCATTTTCTCGTTACGATCAACATTTTCTTCGTTTTGATTCATATTTCCTTCATTTTGATGCTCCTTTTACGATTTCGATCAACATTTCATTCATTTCGATGCAGATTTCCTTCTTTTTGATGCTCGTTTTCTCGTTATGATCAATGTTTCCTTTGTTTCGATGCATATTTCCTTCTTTTTGATGCTCGTTTTCTCGTTATGATCAATGTTTCCTTTGTTGCGATGCATATTTCCTTCATTTGATGCTCCTTTTCTCATTATGACCAACATTTCCTTTGTTTCGATGCATATTTCCTTTATTTTAATGCTTATTTTCTCGTTATGATCAACAATTCATTGGTTTCGCTGCAGATTTCCTTCTTTTTCATTCTTGTTTTCTCGTTATTATCAATATTTCCTTTGTTTTGATGCATGTTTCCTTCATTTTGATGCTCCTTTCTCATTACGATCAGCATTTCCATCTTTTCGATTAATATTTCCTTCATTTCGATGCTTCTTTTCTCGTTACGATCAACATTTCCTTCATTTCGATTAATAGTTCCTTCATTTTAATGCTCATTTTCTCGTTACGATCAATATTTCCTTCATTTTGATGAATATTTCCTTTATTTTGATGATCATTTTCTTGTTACGATCAACATTTCATTTGTTTCGATCCAGATTTCCTTTATTTTGATTCTCATTTTCTCGTTACGATCAATATTATCTTCGTTTTGATGCATATTTCCTTAATTTTGATGCTCCTTTTCTCGTTACGATCAACATTTCATTCGTTTCGATGCAGATTTCCATCATTTTGTTGCTTCTGTTCTTAGTACTATTAATATTTCCCTCGTTTCGATGAATATTTCCTTAATTTTAATGCTCATTTTTTGTTACGATCAACAATTTCTTCGATTCGATGCATATTTTCTTCATTTTGATGCTCCTTTTCTCGTTACGATAATCATTTCCTTCATTTCGACACATATTTCCTTCATTTTGATGCTCATTTTCTCGTTACGATCAATCTTTCCTTCGTTTCGATGCATATTTACTTCATTTTGATGCTCCTTTTCTCGTTACGATAAACATTTCCTTTGTTCCAACGCATATTTCCTTCATTTTGATGCTCATTTTTTCGTTACGATCAATATTTCCTTCGTTTCGATGCATATAAACTTCATTTTGATGCTCCTTTTCTCGTTACGATCAACATTTCATTCGTTTCGATGTAGATTTCCATCATTCTGATGCTCCTTTTCTCAGTACGATCAATATTTCCTTCATTTCGATGAATATTTCTTTCATTTTACTGCTCATTTTCTCGTTACGATCAACATTTTCTTTGTTTCGATGTATATTTCCTTCAATTTGATGCACTTTTTCTGGTTACGATCTGCATTTACTTCGTTTCGATGCATATTTACTTCATTTTGATGGTCCTTTTCTTGTTACGATCAACATTTCATTCGTTTCGATGCAAATTTCCTTCTTTTTGATGTTCGTTTTTTCGTTATGATCAATATATCCTTTGTTTCGTTGCAGATTTCCATCATTTTGATGCTCCTTTTCTCATTACGATCAACATTTCCTTAATTTCGATGAATATTTCCTTCATTTTAATGTTCATTTTCTCGTTACGATCAACATTTTCTTCGTTTTGATTCATATTTCCTTCATTTTGATGCTCCTTTTCTGATTACGATCAATATTTCATTCATTTCGATGCAGATTTCCTTCTTTTTAAGCTCGTTTTCTCGTTATGATCAATGTTTCCTTTGTTTCGATGAATATTTTCTTCTTTTTGATGCTCGTTTTCTCGTTATGATCAATGTTTCCTTTGCTGCGATGCTTATTTCCTTCATTTGATGCTCCTTTTCTCATTATGACCAACATTTCCTTTGTTTCGATGCATATTTTCTTTATTTTAATGCTTATTTTCTCGTTATGATCAACAATTCATTGGTTTCGATAAAGATTTCCTTCTTTTTCATTATTGTTTTCTCGTTATTATCAATGTTTCCTTTGTTTCAATGCATGTTTCCTTCATTTGATGCTCCTTTCTCATTACGATATGCATTTCCATCTTTTCGATTAATATTTCCTTCATTTCGATGCTTCTTTTCTCGTTACGATCAACATTTCCTTCATTTCGATGATAGTTCCTTCATTTTAATGCTCATTTTAATGCTCGTTTTCTCGTTATGATCAATATTTTTATTGTTTCGATGCATATTTCCTTCATTTTGATGCTCCTTTTCTCATTACAATCAGCATTTCCTTCGTTTCGATGAATATTTCCTTCATTTTTATGCTCTTTTTCTCGTTACTATCAACATTTACTTCATTTCGATGTATATTTCCTTCATTTTGATGCTCCTTTTCTCGTTAAGATCAACATTTCCTTCATTTCGATGCAGCTTTCCTTCTTTTTATGCTCATTTTATCATTACGATCAATATTTCCTTCGTTTCGATGCATATTTACTTCATTTTGATGCTCCTTTTCTTCTTTCGATCAATATTTCTATTGTTTCGATGCATATTTCCTTCTTTTTTATGCTCGTTTTCTCGTTACGATCAATATTTCCTTTGTTTTGATGCATATTTCCTTCGTTTTGTTTCTTATTTTCTCCTTACGATCAGCATTTCATTCATTTTTATGCGTATTTACTTTATTTGTATGCTCCTTTTCTCATTACTATCAACATTTCATTCGTTTCGATGCAGATTTTCTTCTTTTTGATGCTCATTTTCTCGTTACGATCAATATTTCCTTCGTTTCGATGAATATTTTCTTCATTTTGTGGCACTTTTTCTAGTTACGATCAACATTTCCTTCGATTCGATCCATATTTCCTTCAATTTGATGCTACTTTACTGTTACGATCAACATTTCATTCGATTCGATGCAGATTTCCATCATTTTGATGCTCCTTTTCTCAGTACGATCAATATTTCCTTCGTTTCGATGAATATTTTCTTCATTTTAATTCTCATTTTCTCGTTACGATCAATATTTTCTTTTCGATGTATATTTCCTTCACTTTGATGCACTTTTTCTCATTACGATCAGTATTTACATCATTTCGATGAATATTTACTTCATTTTGATGCTCCTTTTTTGTTACGATCAACATTTCATTCGTTTCGATGCAGATTTCCTTCTTTTTGATGTTCGTTTTCTCGTTATGATCAACATTTTCTTCGTTTTGATTCATATTTCTTTCATTTTGATGCTCCTTTTCTGATTACGATCAACATTTCATTCATTTCGATGCAGATTTCCTTCTTTTTGATACTCGTTTTCTCGTTTTGATCAATGTTTCCTTTGTTTCGATGCATATTTCCTATTTTTGATGCTCGTTTTCTCGTTATGATCAATGTTTCCTTTGTTGCGATACATATTTCCTTCATTTGATGCTCCTTTTCTGATTATGACCAACATTTCCTTTGTTTCGATGCATATTTCCTTTATTTTAATGCTTATTTTCTCGTTATGATCAACAATTCATTGGTTTCGATGCAGATTTCCGTCTTTTTCATTCTTGTTTTCTCGTTATTATCAATGTTTCCTTTGTTTTGATGCATGTTTCCTTCATTTTGATGCTCCTTTCTCATTACGATGAGCATTTCCATCTTTTCGATTAATATTTCCTTCATTTCGATGCTTCTTTTCTCGTTACGATCAACATTTCCTTCATTTCGATGAATAGTTCCTTCATTTTAATGCTCATTTTCTCGTTACGATCAATATTTCCTTCGTTTTGATGCATATTTCCTTTATTTTGATGATCATTTTCTTGTTACGATCAACATTTCATTTGTTTCGATCCAGATTTCCTTCATTTAGATTCTCATTTTCTCGTTACGATCAATATTACCTTCGTTTTGATGCATATTTCCTTCATTTTGATGCTCCTTTTCTCGTTACGATCAACATTTCATTCGTTTCGATGCAGATTTCCATCATTTTGTTGCTCTTATTCTTAGTACTATTAATATTTCCCTCGTTTCGATGAATATTTCCTTAATTTTAATGCTCATTTTTTGTTACGATCAACAATTTCTTCGATTCGATACATATTTTCTTTATTTTGATGCTTCTTTTCTCGTTTCTATCAACATTTCCTTCATTTCGACACATATTTCCTTCATTTTGATGCTCATTTTCTCGTTACGATCAATCTTTTCTTCATTTCGATGCATATTTACTTCATTTTGATGCTCCTTTTCTCGTTACGATAAACATTTCCTTTGTTCCAACGCATATTTCCTTCATTTTGATGCTAATTTTTTCGTTACGATCAATATTTCCTTCGTTTCGATGCATATATACTTTATTTTGATGGTCCTTTTCTCGTTACGATCAACATTTCATTCATTTCGATGTAGATTTCCATCATTTTGATGCTCCTTTTCTAAGTACGATCAATATTTCCTTCATTTCGATGAATATTTCTTTCATTTTAATGCTCATTTTCTCGTAACGATCAACATTTTCCTTGTTTCGATATATATTTCCTTCAATTTGATGCACTTTTTCTTATTACGATCTGCATTTACTTCGTTTCGATGCATATTTACTTCATTTTGATGGTCCTTTTCTTGTTACGATCAACATTTCATTCGTTTCGATGCAAATTTCCTTCTTTTTGATGCTCGTTTTCTCGTTATGATCAATATATCCTTTGTTTCGATGCAGATTTCCATCATTTTGATGCTCCTTTTCTCAATACGATCAATATTTCATTCGTTTCGATGATTATTTTCTTCATTTTAATGCTCATTTTCTCGTTACGATCAACATTTTCTTCATTTCGATGTATATTTCTTTCACTTTGATGCACTTTTTCTCGTTACGATCAATATTTACTTCGTTTCGATGCATATTTACTTCATTTTGATGCTCCTTTTCTTGTTACGATCAACATTTCATTCGTTTCGATGCATATTTCTTTCTTTTCGATGTTCATTTTCTCGTTATGATCAATATTTCCTTTATTTCGATGAACATTTCTTTCATTTTGATGCTCCTTTTCTCATTACGATCAACATTTCCTTCATTTCGATGAATATTTCCTTCATTTTAATGTTCATTTTCTCGTTACGATCAACATTTTCTTCGTTTTGATTCATATTTCCTTCGTTTTGATGCTCCTTTTCTGATTACGATCAACATTTCATTCGTTTCGATGCAGATTTCCTTCTTTTTATGCTCGTTTTCTCGTTATGATCAATGTTTCCTTTGTTTCGATGCATATTTCCTTCTTTTTGATGCTCTTTTTCTCGTTATGATCAATGTTTCCTTTGCTGCGATGCATATTTCCTTCATTTGATGTTCCTTTTCTCATTATGACCAACATTTCCTTTGTTTCGATGCATATTTCCTTTATTTTAATGCTTATTTTCTCGTTATGATCAACAATTCATTGGTTTCGATGCAGATTTCCTTCTTTTTCATTCTTGTTTTCTCGTTATTATCAATGTTTTCTTAGTTTCGATGCATGTTTCCCTCATTTTTATGCTCCTTTCTCATTACGATCAGCATTTCCATCTTTTCGATTAATATTTTCTTCATTTCGATGATTCTTTTCTAGTTACGATCAACATTTCCTTCATTTCGATGATAGTTCATTTTAATGCTCATTTTCTCGTTACGATCAATATTTCCTTCGTTTTGATGCATATTTCCTTTATTTTGAAGATCATTTTCTTGTTACTATCAACATTTCATTTTTTTCGATCCAGATTTACTTCATTTTGATTTTCATTTTCTCGTTACGATTAATATTACCTTCGTTTTGATGCATATTTCCTTCATTTTGATGCTCCTTTTCTCGTTACGATCAACATTTCATTCGTTTCGATGCTGATTTCCATCATTTTGATGCTCCTTTTCTTAGTACTATCAATATTTCCCTCGTTTCGATGAATATTTCCTTCATTTTAATGCTCATTTTTTGTTACGATCAACAATTTCTTCGATTCGATGTATATTTCCTTCATTTTGATGCACTTTTTCTCGTTACGATCTGCATTTACTTCGTTTCGATGCATATTTACTTCATTTTGATGCTCCTTTTCTTTTTACGATCAACGTTACATTCGTTTCGATGTAGATTATCTTCTTTTTTATGCTCGTTTTCTCGTTATGATCAATATTTCTTTTGTTTCGATGCATATTTCCTTCATTTTGATGCTCCTTTTCTCATTACGATCAGCATTTCCTTCGTTTCGATGAATATTTCCTTCATTTTTATGCTCTTTTTCTCCTACTATCAACATTTACTTCATTTCGATGTATATTTCCTTCATTTTGATGCTCCTTTTCTCGTTAAGATCAACATTTCCTTCATTTCGATGCAGCTTTCCTTCTTTTTATGCTCATTTTCTCATTACGATCAATATTTTCTTCGTTTCGATGCATATTTACTTCATTTTGATGCTCCTTTTCTTCTTTCGATCAATATTTCTATTGTTTCGATGCAAATTTCCTTCTTTTTTATGCTTGTTTTCTCGTTACGATCAATATTTCCTTTGTTTTGATGCATATTTCCTTCGCTTTGTTTCTTATTTTCTCCTTACGATCAGCATTTCCTTCATTTTTATGCGTATTTACTTTATTTATATGCTCCTTTTCTCATTACTATCAACATTTCATTCGTTTCGATGCAGATTTTCTTCTTTTTGATGCTCATTTTCTCGTTACGATCAATATTTCCTTCGTTTCGATGCATATTTTCTTCATTTGATACTCCTTTTCTCATTATGATCAACATTTCCTTTGTTTCGATGCATATTTCCTTCATTTTAATGCTAATTTTCTCGTAACGATCAACGTTTCATTCGTTTTGAAGTAGATTTCCTTCTTTTTGATTCTCGTTTTCTCATTATTATCAATGTTTCCTTTGTTTCGATGCATGTTTCCTTCATTTTGATGCTCCTTTCTAATTACGATTAGCATTTTCATCGTTTCGATTAATATTTCCTTCATTTCGATACTCCTTTTCTCGTTACGATCAACATTTCCTTCATTTCGATGAATATTTCCATCATTTTAATGCTCATTTTATCGTTACGATCAACATTTCCTTCGTTTTGATGATCCTTTTCTTGTTACGATCAACATTTCATTCATTTCGATGCAGATTTCCTTCATTTTGATTCTCATTTTCTCATTACGATCAATATTACCTTCGTTTCGATGCATATATCATTCATTTTGATGTTCCTTTTCTCGTTACGATCAACATTTCATTCTTTTCGATGCAGATTTCCATCCTTTTGATGCTCCTTTTCTTAGTACTATCAATATTTCCTTCGTTTCGATGAATATTTCATTCATTTTAATGCTCATTTTTCATTACGATCAACAATTTCTTCGTTTTGATGTACATTTTCTTCATTTTGATGCACTTTTTCTTGTTACGATCAGCACTTACTTCGTTTCGATGTATATTTACTTCATTTTGATGCTCCTTTTCTTGTTATGATCAACATTTCATTCGTTTCGATGTAGATTACCTTCTTTTTCATGCTTATTTTCTAGTTATGATCAATATTTCTAATGTTTCGATGCATATTTCCTTCATTTTGATGCTCCTTTTCTTGTTACGATCAACATTTCATTCGTTTCGATGCAGATTACCTTCTTTTTATGCTTGTTTTCACGTTATGATCAATATTACTATTGTTTCGATGCATATTTCCTTCATTTTGTTGCTCCTTTTCTCATAACGATCAGCATTTCCTTCATTTCGATGAATATTTCCTTCATTTTTATGCTATTTTTCTCGTTACGATCAAAATTTACTTCATTTCGATGCATATTTCCTTTATTTTGATTCTCCTTTACGAGTTAAGATCAACATTTCCTTCTTTTCGACAAATATTTCCTTCATTTTGATGCTCATTTTCTCGTTACGATCAATCTTTCCTTCGTTTCGATGCATATTTTTTTCATTTTAATGCTCATTTTCTCGTTACGATCAATATTTCCTTTATTTCGATGCACATTTCCTTCGTTTTGATGCTCCTTTTCTCATTACGATCAAATTTCCTTCGTTTCGATGAATATTTCCTTCATTTTAATGCTTTTTCTCTCTTTACGATCAACATTTTCTTCGTTTTGATGCATATTTCCTTCATTTTGATGCTCCTTTTCTTGTTACGATCAACATTTCATTCGTTTCGATACAGATTTCCTTCTTTTTGATGCTCATTTTCTCGTCATGATCAATGTTTCCTTTGTTTCGATACATATTTACTTCTTTTTTATGCTCGTTTTCTCGTTATGATCAATGTTTCCTTTGTTACGATGCATATTTCCTTCATTTGATGCTCCTTTCCTCATTATGATCAACATTTCCTTTGTTTCGATGCATATTTCCTTCATTTTAATGCTCATTTTCTCATTACGATCAACATTTCATTCGTTTCGATGCAGATTTCCTTCTTTTTGATTCTCGTTTTCTCGTTATTATCAATGTTTCCTTTGTTTAGATGCATGTTTCCTTCATTTTGATGCTCCTTTCCCGTTACGATCAGCATTTCCATCGTTTCGATTAATATTTCCTTCATTTCGATACTCCTTTTCTCGTTACGATCAACATTTCCTTCATTTCGATGAATATTTCCTTCATTTTAATGCTCATTTTCTCGTTACGATCAACATTTCCTTCGTTTTGACGATCATTTTCTTGTTACGATCAACATTTCATTCTTTTCGATACAGATTTCCATCATTTTGATGCTCCTTTTCTTAGTACTATCAATATTTCCTTCGTTTCGATGAATATTTCCATCATTTTAATGCTCATTTTTCGTTACGATCAACAATTTCTTCGTTTCGATGTATATTTTCTTCATTTTGATGCACTTTTTCTTGTTACGATCAACATTTACTTCGTTTCGATGCATATTTACTTCATTTTGATGCTCCTTTTCTTGTTATGATCAACATTTCATTCGTTTCGATGCAGATTACCTTCTTTTTCATTCTTATTTTCTCGTTATGATCAATATTTCTATTGTTTCGATGCATATTTCCTTCATTTTAATGCTCCTTTTCTTGTTAAGATCAACATTTCATTCGTTTCGATGCTGATTACCTTCTTTTTTATGTTCATTTTAACGTTATGATCAATATTTCTATTGTTTCGATGCATATTTCCTTCATTTTGATGCTCCTTTTCTCATAACGATCAAAATTTCCTTCATTTCGATGAATTTTTCCTTCATTTTTATGCTCTTTTTCTTGTTACGATCAACATTTACTTCATTTCGATGCATATTTTCTTCATTTTGATGCTCCTTTTCTCGTTACGATCAACATTTCCTTCATTTCGACACATATTACCTTCATTTTGATGCTCATTTTCTCTTTACGATCAATCTTTCCTTCGTTTCGATGCATATTTACTTCATTTTGATGGTCCTTTTCTTGTTACGATCAACATTTCATTCGTTTCGATGCAAATTTCATTCTTTTTGACACTCGTTTTCTCGTTATGATCAATGTTTCCTTTGTTTCGATGCATATTTCCTCTTTTTGATGCTCGTTTTCTCGTTATGATCAATGTTTCCTTTGTTGCGATACATATTTCTTTCATTTGATGCTCCTTTTCTCATTATGACCAACATTTCCTTTGTTTCGATGCATATTTCCTTTTTCTCGTTATTATCAATGTTTCCTTTGTTTTGATGCATGTTTCCTTCATTTTGATAATCCTTTCTCATTACGATGAGCATTTCCATATTTTCGATTAATATTTCCTTCATTTCGATGCTTCTTTTCTCGTTACGATCAACATTTCCTTCATTTCGATGAATAGTTCCTTCATTTTAATGCTCATTTTCTCGTTACGATCAATATTTCCTTCGTTTTGATGCATATTTCCTTTATTTTGATGATCATTTTCTTGTTACGATCAACATTTCATTTGTTTCGATCCAGATTTCCTTCATTTAGATTCTCATTTTCTCGTTACGATCAATATTACCTTCGTTTTGATGCATATTTCCTTCATTTTGATGCTCCTTTTCTCGTTACGATCAACATTTCATTCGTTTCGATGCAGATTTCCATCATTTTGTTGCTCTTATTCTTAGTACTATTAATATTTCCCTCGTTTCGATGAATATTTCCTTAATTTTAATGCTCATTTTTTGTTACGATCAACAATTTCTTCGATTGGATACATATTTTCTTCATTTTGATGCTCCTTTTCTCGTTACGATCAACATTTCCATCATTTCGACACATATTTCCTTCATTTTGATGCTCATTTTCTCTTTACGATCAATCTTTCCTTCGTTTCGATGCATATTTACTTCATTTTGATGCTCCTTTTCTCGTTACGATAAACATTTCCTTTGTTCCAACGCATATTTCCTTCATTTTGATGCTCATTTTTTCGTTACGATAAATATTTCCTTCGTTTCGATGCATATATACTTTATTTTGATGGTCCTTTTCTCGTTACGATCAACATTTCATTCATTTCGATGTAGATTTCCATCATTTTGATGCTCCTTTTCTAAGTACGATCAATATTTCCTTCATTTCGATGAATATTTCTTTCATTTTAATGCTCATTTTCTCGTTACGATCAACATTTTCTTTGTTTCGATGTATATTTCCTTCAATTTGATGCACTTTTTCAGGTTACGATCTGCATTTACTTCGTTTCGATGCATATTTACTTCATTTTGATGGTCCTTTTCTTGTTACGATCAACATTTCATTCGTTTCGATGCAAATTTCCTTCTTTTTGATGCTCGTTTTCTCGTTATGATCAATATATCCTTTGTTTCGATGCAGATTTCCATCATTTTGATGCTCCTTTTCTCAATACGATCAATATTTCATTCGTTTCGATGATTATTTTCTTCATTTTAATGCTCATTTTCTCGTTACGATCAACATTTTCTTCATTTCGATGTATATTTCTTTCACTTTGATGCACTTTTTCTCGTTACGATCAATATTTATTGTTTCGATGCATATTTACTTCATTTCGATGCTCCTTTTCTTGTTACGATCAACATTTCATTCGTTTCGATGCAGATTTCTTTCTTTTTGATATTCATTTTCTCGTTATGATCAATATTTCCTTTATTTCGATGAACATTTCCTTCATTTTAATGCTCCTTTTCTCATTACGATCAATATTTCCTTCATTTAGATGAATATTTCCTTCATTTTAATGTTCATTTTCTCGTTACGATCAACATTTTCTTCGTTTTGATTCATATTTCCTTCATTTTGATGCTCCTTTTCTGATTACGATCAACATTTCATTCGTTTCGATGCAGATTTCCTTCTTTTTATGCTCGTTTTCTCGTTATGATCAATGTTTCCTTTGTTTCGATGCATATTTCCTTCTTTTTGATGCTCGTTTTCTCGTTATGATCAATGTTTCCTTTGCTGCGATGCATATTTCCTTCATTTGATGTTCCTTTTCTCATTATGACCAACATTTCCTTTGTTTCGATGCATATTTCCTTTATTTTAATGCTTATTTTCTCGTTATGATCAATAATTCATTGGTTTCGATGCAGATTTCCTTCTTTTTCATTCTTGTTTTCTCGTTATTATCAATGTTTTCTTTGTTTCGATGCATGTTTCCTTCATTTTGATGCTCCTTTCTCATTACGATCAGCATTTCCATCTTTTCGATTAATATTTTCTTCATTTCGATGCTTCTTTTCTAGTTACGATCAACATTTCCTTCATTTCGATGATAGTTCATTTTAATGCTCATTTTCTCGTTACGATCAATATTTTCTTCGTTTTGATGCATATTTCCTTTATTTTGAACATCATTTTCTTGTTACGATCAACCTTTCATTTGTTTCGATCCAGATTTACTTCATTTTGATTTTCATTTTCTCGTTACGATCAATATTACCTTCGTTTTGATGCATATTTCCTTCATTTTGATGCTCATTTTCTCGTTACGATCAACATTTCATTCGTTTCGATGCTGATTTCCATCATTTTGATGCTCCTTTTCTTAGTACTATCAATATTTCCCTCGTTTCGATGAATATTTCCTTCATTTTAATGCTCATTTTTTGTTACGATCAACAATTTCTTCGATTCGATGTATATTTCCTTCATTTTGATGCACTTTTTCTCGTTACGATCAGCATTTACTTCGTTTCGATGCATATTTACTTCATTTTGATGCTCCTTTTCTTTTTACGATCAACATTACATTCGTTTCGATGTAGATTATCTTCTTTTTTATGCTCGTTTTCTCGTTATGATCAATATTTCTTTTGTTTCGATGCATATTTCCTTCATTTTGATGCTCCTTTTCTCATTACGATCAGCATTTCCTTCGTTTCGATGAATATTTCCTTCATTTTTATGCTTTTTTTCTCGTTACTATCAACATTTACTTCATTTCGATGTATATTTCCTTCATTTTGATGCTCCTTTTCTCGTTAAGATCAACATTTCCTTCATTTCGATGCAGCTTTCCTTCTTTTTATGCTCATTTTATCATTACGATCAATATTTCCTTCGTTTCGATCCATATTTACTTCATTTTGATGCTCCTTTTCTTCTTTCGATCAATATTTCTATTGTTTCGATGCAAATTTCCTTCTTTTTTATGCTTGTTTTCTCGTTACGATCAATATTTCCTTTGTTTTGATGCATATTTCCTTCGTTTTGTTTCTTATTTTCTCCTTATGATCAGCATTTTCTTCATTTTTATGCGTATTTACTTTATTTGTATGCTCCTTTTCTCATTACTATCAACATTTCATTCGTTTCGATGCAGATTTTCTTCTTTTTGATGCTCATTTTCTCGTTACGATCAATATTTCCTTCGTTTCGATGCATATTTTCTTCATTTTGTGGCACTTTTTCTAGTTACGATCAACATTTCCTTCGTTTCGATCCATATTTCCTTCAATTTGATGCTCCTTTACTTGTTACGATCAATATTTCATTCGATTCGATGCAGATTTCCATCATTTCGATGCTCATTTTCTCAGTACGATCAATATTTCCTTCGTTTCGATGAATATTTTCTTCATTTTAATTCTCATTTTCTCGTTACGATCAACATTTTCTTCGTTTCGATGTATATTTCCTTCACTTTGATGCACTTTTTCTCATTACGATCAGTATTTACTTCATTTCGATGCATATTTACTTCATTTTGATGCTCCTTTTTTGTTACGATCAACATTTCATTCGTTTCGATGCAGATTTCTTTCTTTTTGATGTTCGTTTTCTCGTTATGATCAATATTTCCTTTATTTCGATGCACATTTCCTTCATTTTGATGCTCCTTTTCTCACTACGATCAATATTTCCTTCGTTTCGACGAATATTTCCTTCATTTTAATGCTCATTTTCTCGTTACGATCAATATTTTCTTCGTTTTGATGCATATTTCCTTCATTTTGATGCTCCTTTTCTTGTTACGATCAACATTTCATTCGTTTCGATGCAGATTTCGTTCTTTTTGATGCTCATTTTCTCGTTATGATCAATGTTTCCTTTGTTTCGATGCATATTTACTTCTTTTTTATGCTCGTTTTCTCGTTATGATCAATGTTTCCTTTGTTACGATGCATATTTCCTTCATTTGATATCCTTTTCTCATTATGATCAACATTTCCTTTGTTTCGATGCATATTTCCTTCATTTTAATGCTAATTTTCTCGTAACGATCAACATTTCATTCGTTTTGAAGCAGATTTCCTTCTTTTTGATTCTCGTTTTCTCGTTATTATCAATGTTTCCTTTGTTTCGATGCATGTTTCCTTCATTTTGATGCTCCTTTCTCGTTACGATTAGCATTTTCATCGTTTCGATTAATATTTCCTTCATTTCGATACTCCTTTTCTCGTTACGATCAACATTTCCTTCATTTCGATGAATATTTCCTTCATTTTAATGCTCATTTTATCGTTACGATCAACATTTCCTTCATTTTGATTATCCTTTTCTTGTTACGATCAACATTTCATTCATTTCGATGCAGATTTCCTTCATTTTGATTCTTATTTTCTCATTACGATCAATATTACCTTCGTTTCGATGCATATTTCATTCATTTTGATGCTCCTTTTCTCGTTACGATCAACATTTCATTCTTTTCGATGCAGATTTCCATCCTTTTGATGCTCCTTTTCTTTGTACTATCAATATTTTCTTCGTTTCGATGAATATTTCATTCATTTTATTGCTCATTTTTCATTACGATCAACAATTTCTTCGTTTTGATGTACATTTTCTTCATTTTGATGCACTTTTTCTTGTTATGATCAGCATTTACTTCGTTTCGATGTATATTTACTTCATTTTGATGCTCCTTTTCTTGTTATGATCAACATTTCATTCGTTTCGATGTAGATTACCTTCTTTTTCATGCTTATTTTCTCGTTATGATCAATATTTCTAATGTTTCGATGCATATTTCCTTCATTTTGATGCTCCTTTTCTTGTTACGATCAACATTTCATTCTTTTCGATGCAGATTACCTTCTTTTTTATGCTTGTTTTCACGTTATGATCAATATTACTATTGTTTCGATGCATATTTCCTTCATTTTGTAGCTCCTTTTCTCATAACGATCAGCATTTCCTTCATTTTTATGCTATTTTTCTCGTTACGATCAAAATTTACTTCATTTCGATGCATATTTCCTTTATTTTGATGCTCCTTTACTAGTTAAGATCAACATTTCCTTCATTTCGACAAATATTTCCTTCATTTTGATGCTCATTTTCTCGTTACGATCAATCTTTCCTTCGTTTCGATGCATATTTTTTTCATTTTAATGCTCATTTTCTCGTTACGATCAATAATTCCTTTATTTCGATGCACATTTCCTTCGTTTTGATGCTCCTTTTCTCATTACGATCAAATTTCCTTCGTTTCGATGAATATTTCCTTCATTTTAATGCTCTTTTTCTCTTTACGATCAACATTTTCTTCGTTTTGATGCATATTTCCTTCATTTTGATGCTCCTTTTCTTGTTACGATCAACATTTCATTCGTTTCGATGCAGATTTCCTTCTTTTGATGCTCATATTCTCGTCATGATCATTCTTTCCTTTGTTTCGATACATATTTACTTCTTTTTTATGCTCGTTTTCTCGTTATGATCAATGTTTCCTTTGTTACGATGCATATTTCCTTCATTTGATGCTCCTTTCCTCATTATGATCAACATTTCCTTTGTTTCGATGCATATTTCCTTCATTTTAATGCTCATTTTCTCATTACGATCAACATTTCATTCGTTTCGATTCAGATTTCCTTCTTTTTGATTCTCGTTTTCTCGTTATTATCAATGTTTCCTTTGTTTAGATGCATGTTTCCTTCATTTTGATGCTCCTTTCCCGTTACGATCAGCATTTCCATCGTTTCGATTAATATTTCCTTCATTTCGATACTCCTTTTCTCGTTACGATCAACATTTCCTTCATTTCGATGAATATTTCCTTCATTTTAATGCTCATTTTCTCGTTACGATCAACATTTCCTTCGTTTTGACGATCATTTTCTTGTTACGATCAACATTTCATTCATTTCGATGCAGATTTCCTTCATTTTGATTCTCATTTTCTCGTTACGATCAATATTACCTTCGTTTCGATGTATATTTCCTGAATTTTGATGCTCATTTTCTCGTTACGATCAATATTTCATTCTTTTCGATTCAGATTTCCATCATTTTGATGCTCCTTTTCTTAGTACTATCAATATTTCCTTCGTTTCGATGAATATTTCCTTCATTTTAATGCTCATTTTTCGTTATGATCAACAATTTCTTCTATTCGATGTATATTTTCTTCATTTTGATGCACTTTTTCTTGTTACGATCAACATTTACTTCGTTTCGATGCATATTTACTTCATTTTGATGCTCCTTTTCTTGTTATGATCAACATTTCATTCGTTTCGATGCAGATTACCTTATTTTTCATTCTTATTTTCTCGTTATGATCAATATTTCTATTGTTTCGATGCATATTTCCTTCATTTTAATGCTCCTTTTCTTGTTAAGATCAACATTTCATTCGTTTCGATGCTGATTACCATCTTTTTTATGTTCTTTTTAACGTTATGATCAATATTTCTATTGTTTTCATGCATATTTCCTTCATTTTGATGCTCCTTTTCTCATAACGATCAGAATTTCTTTCATTTCGATGAATTTTTCCTTCATTTTTATGCTCTTTTTCTCGTTACGATCAACATTTACTTCATTTCGATGCATGTTTTCTTCATTTTGATGCTCCTTTTCTCGTTACGATCAACATTTCCTTCATTTCGACACATATTTCCTTCATTTTGATGCTCATTTTCTCTTTACGATCAATCTTTCCTTCGTTTCGATGCATATTTACTTCATTTTGATGGTCCTTTTCTTGTTACGATAAACATTTCATTCGTTTCGATGAAAATTTCATTCTTTTTGATGCTCGTTTTCTCGTTATGATCAATATATCCTTTGTTTCGATGCAGATTTCTATCATTTTGATGCTCCTTTTCTCAATACGATCAATATTTCCTTCGTTTCGATGATTATTTTCTTAATTTTAATGCTCATTTTCTCGTTACGATCAACATTTTCTTCGTTTCAATGTATATTTCTTTCACTTTAATGCACTTTTTCTCGTTACGATCAATATTTACTATGTTTCGATGCATATTTACTTCATTTTGATGCTTCTTTTCTTGTTACGATCAACATTTCATTCGTTTCGATGCAGATTTCCTTCTTTTTGATGTTCATTTTCTCGTTATGATCAATATTTCCTTTATTTCAATGAACATTTCCTTCATTTTGATGCTCCTTTTCTCATTACGATCAACATTTACTTCATTTCGATGAATATTTCTTTCATTTTAATGTTCATTTTCTCGTTACGATCAATATTTTCTTTGTTTGATTCATATTTCCTTTATTTTGATGCTCCTTTTCTGATTACAATCAACATTTCATTCATTTCGATGCAGATTTCCTTCTTTTTGATGCTCGTTTTCTCGTTATGATCAATGTTTCCTTTGTTTCGATGCATATTTCCTTCTTTTTGATGCTCGTTTTCTCGTTATGATCAATGTTTCCTTTGTTGCGATGCATATTTCCTTCATTTGATGCTCCTTTTCTCATTTTGACCAACATTTCCTTTGTTTCGATGCATATTTCCTTTATTTTAATGCTTATTTTCTCTTTATGATCAACAATTCATTGGTTTCGATGCAGATTTCCTTCTTTTTCATTCTTGTTTTCTCGTTATTATCAATGTTTCCTTTGTTTTGATGCATGTTTCCTTCATTTTGTGTTTCCTTCATTTTGATGCTCCTTTCTCATTACGATCAGCATTTCCATCTTTTCGATTAATATTTCCTTCATTTCGATGCTTCTTTTCTCGTTACGATCAACATTTCATTCATTTCGATGAATAGTTCCTTCATTTTAATGCTCATTTTCTCGTTACGATCAATATTTCCTTCGTTTTGATGCATATTTCTTTTATTTTGATGATCAGTTTCTTGTTACGATCAACATTTCATTTGTTTCGATCCAGATTTCCTTCATTTTGATTCTCATTTTCTCGTTACGATAAATATTACCTTCGTTTTGATGCATATTTCCTTCATTTTGATGCTCCTTTTTCTCGTTGCGATCAACATTTCATTCGTTTCGATGCAGATTTCCATCATTTTGTTGCTCTTATTCTTAGTACTATTAATATTTCCCTCGTTTCGATGAATATTTCCTTAATTTTAATGCTCATTTTTTGTTACGATCAACAATTTCTTCGATTCGATACATATTTTCTTCATTTTGATGCTCCTTTTCTCGTTACGATCAACATTTCCTTCATTTCGACACATATTTCCTTCATTTTGATGCTCATTTTCTCTTTACGATCAATCTTTCCTTCTTTTCGATGCATATTTACTTCATTTTGATGCTCCTTTTCTCGTTACGATAAACATTTCCTTTGTTCCAACGCATATTTCCTTCATTTTGATGCTCATTTTTTCGTTACGATAAATATTTCCTTCGTTTCGATGCATATATACTTTATTTTGATGGTCCTTTTCTCGTTACGATCAACATTTCATTCATTTCGATGTAGATTTCCATCATTTTGATGCTCCTTTTCTAAGTACGATCAATATTTCCTTCATTTCGATGAATATTTCTTTCATTTTAATGCTCATTTTCTCGTTACGATCAACATTTTCTTTGTTTCGATGTATATTTCCTTCAATTTGATGCACTTTTTCAGGTTACGATCTGCATTTACTTCGTTTCGATGCATATTTACTTCATTTTGATGGTCCTTTTCTTGTTACGATCAACATTTCATTCGTTTCGATGCAAATTTCCTTCTTTTTGATGCTCGTTTTCTCGTTATGATCAATATATCCTTTGTTTCGATGCAGATTTCCATCATTTTGATGCTCCTTTTCTCAATACGATCAATATTTCATTCGTTTCGATGATTATTTTCTTCATTTTAATGCTCATTTTCTCGTTACGATCAACATTTTCTTCATTTCGATGTATATTTCTTTCACTTTGATGCACTTTTTCTCGTTACGATCAATATTTATTGTTTCGATGCATATTTACTTCATTTTGATGCTCCTTTTCTTGTTACGATCAACATTTCATTCGTTTCGATGCAGATTTCTTTCTTTTTGATATTCATTTTCTCGTTATGATCAATATTTCCTTTATTTCGATGAACATTTCCTTCCTTTTGATGCACCTTTTCTCATTACGATCAACATTTCCTTCATTTAGATGAATATTTCCTTCATTTTAATGTTCATTTTCTCGTTACGATCAACATTTTCTTCGTTTTGATTCATATTTCCTTCATTTTGATGCTCCTTTTCTGATTACGATCAACATTTCATTCGTTTCGATGCAGATTTCCTTCTTTTTATGCTCGTTTTCTCGTTATGATCAATGTTTCCTTTGTTTCGATGCATATTTCCTTCTTTTTGATGCTCGTTTTCTCATTATGATCAATGTTTCCTTTGCTGCGATGCATATTTCCTTCATTTGATGTTCCTTTTCTCATTATGACCAACATTTCCTTTGTTTCGATGCATATTTCCTTTATTTTAATGCTTATTTTCTCGTTATGATCAATAATTCATTGGTTTCGATGCAGATTTCCTTCTTTTTCATTCTTGTTTTCTCGTTATTATCAATGTTTTCTTTGTTTCGATGCATGTTTCCTTCATTTTGATGCTCCATTCTCATTACGATCAGCATTTCCATCTTTTCGATTAATATTTTCTTCATTTCGATGCTTCTTTTCTAGTTACGATCAACATTTCCTTCATTTCGATGATAGTTCATTTTAATGCTCATTTTCTCGTTACGATCAATATTTTCTTCGTTTTGATGCATATTTCCTTTATTTTGAACATCATTTTCTTGTTACGATCAACCTTTCATTTGTTTCGATCCAGATTTACTCCATTTTGATTTTCATTTTCTCGTTACGATCAATATTACCTTCGTTTTGATGCATATTTCCTTCATTTTGATGCTCATTTTCTCGTTACGATCAACATTTCATTCGTTTCGATGCTGATTTCCATCATTTTGATGCTCCTTTTCTTAGTACTATCAATATTTCCCTCGTTTCGATGAATATTTCCTTCATTTTAATGCTCATTTTTTGTTACGATCAACAATTTCTTCGATTCGATGTATATTTCCTTCATTTTGATGCACTTTTTCTCGTTACGATCAGCATTTACTTCGTTTCGATGCATATTTACTTCATTTTGATGCTCCTTTTCTTTTTACGATCAATATTACATTCGTTTCGATGTAGATTATCTTCTTTTTTATGCTCGTTTTCTCGTTATGATCAATATTTCTTTTGTTTCGATGCATATTTCCCTCATTTTGATGCTCCTTTTCTCATTACGATCAGCATTTCCTTCGTTTCGATGAATATTTCCTTCATTTTTATGCTTTTTTTCTCGTTACTATCAACATTTACTTCATTTCGATGTATATTTCCTTCATTTTGATGCTCCTTTTCTCGTTAAGATCAACATTTCCTTCATTTCGATGCAGCTTTCCTTCTTTTTATGCTCATTTTATCATTACGATCAATATTTCCTTCGTTTCGATGCATATTTACTTCATTTTGATGCTCCTTTTCTTCTTTCGATCAATATTTCTATTGTTTCGATGCAAATTTCCTTCTTTTTTATGCTTGTTTTCTCGTTACGATCAATATTTCCTTTGTTTTGATGCATATTTCCTTCGTTTTGTTTCTTATTTTCTCCTTACGATCAGCATTTCCTTCATTTTTATGCGTATTTACTTTATTTGTATGCTCCTTTTCTCATTACTATCAACATTTCATTCGTTTCGATGCAGATTTTCTTCTTTTTGATGCTCATTTTCTCGTTACGATCAATATTTCCTTCGTTTCGATGCATATTTTCTTCATTTTGTGGCACTTTTTCTAGTTACGATTAACATTTCCTTCGTTTCGATCCATATTTCCTTCAATTTGATGCTCCTTTACTTGTTACGATCAATATTTCATTCGATTCGATGCAGATTTCCATCATTTTGATGCTCATTTTCTCAGTACGATCAATATTTCCTTCGTTTCGATGAATATTTTCTTCATTTTAATTCTCATTTTCTCGTTACGATCAACATTTTCTTCGTTTCGATGTATATTTCCTTCACTTTGATGCACTTTTTCTCATTACGATCAGTATTTACTTCATTTCGATGCATATTTACTTCATTTTGATGCTCCTTTTTTGTTACGATCAACATTTCATTCGTTTCGATGCAGATTTCTTTCTTTTTGATGTTCGTTTTCTCGTTATGATCAATATTTCCTTTATTTCGATGCACATTTCCTTCATTTTGATGCTCCTTTTCTCACTACGATCAATATTTCCTTCGTTTCGACGAATATTTCCTTCATTTTAATGCTCATTTTCTCGTTACGATCAATATTTTCTTCGTTTTGATGCATATTTCCTTCATTTTGATGCTCCTTTTCTTGTTACGATCAACATTTCATTCGTTTCGATGCAGATTTCCTTCTTTTTGATGCTCATTTTCTCGTTATGATCAATGTTTCCTTTGTTTCGATGCATATTTACTTCTTTTTTATGCTCGTTTTCTCGTTATGATCAATGTTTCCTTTGTTACGATGCATATTTCCTTCATTTGATACTCCTTTTCTCATTATGATCAACATTTCCTTTGTTTCGATGCATATTTCCTTCATTTTAATGCTAATTTTCTCGTAACGATCAACATTTCATTCGTTTTGAAGCAGATTTCCTTCTTTTTTATTCTCGTTTTCTCGTTATTATCAATGTTTCCTTTGTTTCGATGCATGTTTCCTTCATTTTGATGCTCCTTTCTCGTTACGATTAGCATTTTCATCGTTTCGATTAATATTTCCTTCATTTTGATACTCCTTTTCTCGTTACGATCAACATTTCCTTCATTTCGATGAATATTTCCTTCATTTTAATGCTCATTTTATCGTTACGATCAACATTTCCTTCGTTTTGATTATCCTTTTCTTGTTACGATCAACATTTCATTCATTTCGATGCAGATTTCCTTCATTTTGATTCTCATTTTCTCATTACGATCAATATTACCTTCGTTTCGATGCATATTTCATTCATTTTGATGCTCCTTTTCTCGTTACGATCAACATTTCATTCTTTTCGATGCAGATTTCCATCCTTTTGATGCTCCTTTTCTTAGTACTATCAATATTTTCTTCGTTTCGATGAATATTTCATTCATTTTATTGCTCATTTTTCATTACGATCAACAATTTCTTCGTTTTGATGTACATTTTCTTCATTTTGATGCACTTTTTCTTGTTATGATCAGCATTTACTTCGTTTCGATGTATATTTACTTCATTTTGATGCTCCTTTTCTTGTTATGATCAACATTTCATTCGTTTCGATGTAGATTACCTTCTTTTTCATGCTTATTTTCTCGTTATGATCAATATTTCTAATGTTTCGATGCATATTTCCTTCATTTTGATGCTCCTTTTCTTGTTACGATCAACATTTCATTCGTTTCGATGCAGATTACCTTCTTTTTTATGCTTGTTTTCACGTTATGATCAATATTACTATTGTTTCGATGCATATTTCCTTCATTTTGTAGCTCCTTTTCTCATAACGATCAGCATTTCCTTCATTTTTATGCTATTTTTCTCGTTACGATCAAAATTTACTTCATTTCGATGCATATTTCCTTTATTTTGATGCTCCTTTACTAGTTAAGATCAACATTTCCTTCATTTCGACAAATATTTCCTTCATTTTGATGCTCATTTTCTCGTTACGATCAATCTTTCCTTCGTTTCGATGCATATTTTTTTCATTTTAATGCTCATTTTCTCGTTACGATCAATAATTCCTTTATTTCGATGCACATTTCCTTCGTTTTGATGCTCCTTTTCTCATTACGATCAAATTTCCTTCGTTTCGATGAATATTTCCTTCATTTTAATGCTCTTTTTCTCTTTACGATCAACATTTTCTTCGTTTTGATGCATATTTCCTTCATTTTGATGCTCTTTTTCTTGTTACGATCAACATTTCATTCGTTTCGATGCAGATTTCCTTCTTTTGATGCTCATTTTCTCGTCATGATCAATGTTTCCTTTGTTTCGATACATATTTACTTCTTTTATATGCTCGTTTTCTCGTTATGATCAATGTTTCCTTTGTTACGATGCATATTTCCTTCATTTGATGCTCCTTTCCTCATTATGATCAACATTTCCTTTGTTTCGATGCATATTTCCTTCATTTTAATGCTCATTTTCTCATTACGATCAACATTTCATTCGTTTCGATGCAGATTTCCTTCTTTTTGATTCTCGTTTTCTCGTTATTATCAATGTTTCCTTTGTTTAGATGCATGTTTCCTTCATTTTGATGCTCCTTTCCCGTTACGATCAGCATTTCCATCGTTTCGATTAATATTTCCTTCATTTCGATACTCCTTTTCTCGTTACGATCAACATTTCCTTCATTTCGATGAATATTTCCTTCATTTTAATGCTCATTTTCTCGTTACGATCAACATTTCCTTCGTTTTGACGATCATTTTCTTGTTACGATCAACATTTCATTCATTTCGATGCAGATTTCCTTCATTTTGATTCTCATTTTCTCGTTACGATCAATATTACCTTCTTTTCGATGTATATTTCCTGAATTTTGATGCTAATTTTCTCGTTACGATCAATATTTCATTCTTTTCGATTCAGATTTCCATCATTTTGATGCTCCTTTTCTTAGTACTATCAATATTTCCTTCGTTTCGATGAATATTTCCTTCATTTTAATGCTCATTTTTCGTTATGATCAACAATTTCTTCTATTCGATGTATATTTTCTTCATTTTGATGCACTTTTTCTTGTTACGATCAACATTTACTTCGTTTCGATGCATATTTACTTCATTTTGATGCTCCTTTTCTTGTTATGATCAACATTTCATTCGTTTCGATGCAGATTACCTTATTTTTCATTCTTATTTTCTCGTTATGATCAATATTTCTATTGTTTCGATGCATATTTCCTTCATTTTAATGCTCCTTTTCTTGTTAAGATCAACATTTCATTCGTTTCGATGCTGATTACCATCTTTTTTATGTTCTTTTTAACGTTATGATCAATATTTCTATTGTTTCCATGCATATTTCCTTCATTTTGATGCTCCTTTTCTCATAACGATCAGAATTTCCTTCATTTCGATGAATTTTTCCTTCATTTTTATGCTCTTTTTCTCGTTACGATCAACATTTACTTCATTTCGATGCATGTTTTCTTCATTTTGATGCTCCTTTTCTCGTTACGATCAATATTTCCTTCATTTCGACACATATTTCCTTCATTTTGATGCTCATTTTCTCTTTACGATCAATCTTTCCTTCGTTTCGATGCATATTTACTTCATTTTGATGGTCCTTTTCTTGTTACGATAAACATTTCATTTGTTTCGATGAAAATTTCATTCTTTTTTATGCTCGTTTTCTCGTTATGATCAATATATCCTTTGTTTCGATGCAGATTTCTATCATTTTGATGCTCCTTTTCTCAATACGATCAATATTTCCTTCGTTTCGATGATTATTTTCTTAATTTTAATGCTCATTTTCTCGTTACGATCAACATTTTCTTCGTTTCAATGTATATTTCTTTCACTTTGATGCACTTTTTCTCGTTACGATCAATATTTACTATGTTTCGATGCATATTTACTTCATTTTGATGCTCCTTTTCTTGTTACGATCAACATTTCATTCGTTTCGATGCAGATTTCCTTCTTTTTAATGTTCGTTTTCTCGTTATGATCAATATTTCCTTTATTTCAATGAACATTTCCTTCATTTTGATGCTCCTTTTCTCATTACGATCAACATTTACTTCATTTCGATGAATATTTCTTTCATTTTAATGTTCATTTTCTCGTTACGATCAATATTTTCTTTGTTTGATTCATATTTCCTTTATTTTGATGCTCCTTTTCTGATTACGATCAACATTTCATTCATTTCGATGCAGATTTCCTTCTTTTTGATGCTCGTTTTCTCGTTATGATCAATGTTTCCTTTGTTTCGATGCATATTTCCTTCTTTTTGATGCTCGTTTTCTCGTTATGATCAATGTTTCCTTTGTTGCGATGCATATTTCCTTCATTTGATGCTCCTTTTCTCATTTTGACCAACATTTCCTTTGTTTCGATGCATATTTCCTTTATTTTAATGCTTATTTTCTCTTTATGATCAACAATTCATTGGTTTCGATGCAGATTTCCTTCTTTTTCATTCTTGTTTTCTCGTTATTATCAATGTTTCCTTTGTTTTGATGCATGTTTCCTTCATTTTGATGCTCCTTTCTCATTACGATCAGCATTTCCATCTTTTCGATTAATATTTCCTTCATTTCGATGCTTCTTTTCTCGTTACGATCAACATTTCATTCATTTCGATGAATAGTTCCTTCATTTTAATGCTCATTTTCTCGTTACGATCAATATTTCCTTCGTTTTGATGCATATTTCTTTTATTTTGATGATCAGTTTCTTGTTACGATCAACATTTCATTTGTTTCGATCCAGATTTCCTTCATTTTGATTCTCATTTTCTCGTTACGATAAATATTACCTTCGTTTTGATGCATATTTCCTTCATTTTGATGCTCCTTTTCTCGTTACGATCAACATTTCATTCGTTTCGATGCAGATTTCCATCATTTTGTTGCTCCTATTCTTAGTACTATTAATATTTCCCTCGTTTCGATGAATATTTCCTTAATTTTAATGCTTATTTTTTGTTACGATCAACAATTTCTTATATTCGATGCATATTTTCTTCATTTTGATGCTCCTTTTCTCGTTACGATCAACATTTCCTTCATTTCGACACATATTTCCTTCATTTTGATGCTCATTTTCTCGTTACGATCAATCTTTCCTTCGTTTCGATGCATATTTACTTCATTTTGATGCTCCTTTTCTCGTTACGATAAACATTTCCTTTGTTCCAACGCATATTTCCTTCATTTTGATGCTCATTTTTTCGTTACGATCAATATTTCCTTCGTTTCGATGCATATATACTTCATTTTGATGCTCATTTTCTCGTTACGATCAACATTTCATTCGTTTCGATGCAGATTTCCATTGTTTTGATGCTCCTTTTCTCAGTACGATCAATATTTCCTTCATTTCGATGAATATTTCTTTCATTTTAATGCTCATTTTCTCATTACGATCAACATTTTCTTCGTTTCGATGTATATTTCCATCAATTTGATGCACTTTTTCTGGTTACGATCTACATTTACTTCGTTTCGATGCATATTTACTTCATTTTGATGGTCCTTTTCTTGTTACGATCAACATTTCATTCGTTTCGATGCAAATTTCCTTTTATTTTTGCTCGTTTTCACGTTATGATCAATATATCCTTTGTTTCGATGCTGATTTCCATCATTTTGATGCTCCTTTTCTCAATACGATCAATATTTCATTCGTTTCGATGATTATTTTCTTCATTTTAATGCTCATTTTCTCGTTACGATCAATATTTTCTACATTTCGATGTATATTTCTTTCACTTTGATGCACTTTTTCTCGTTACGATCAAGATTTACTTCGTTTCGATGCATATTTACTTCATTTTGATGCTCCTTTTCTTATTACGATCAACATTTCATTCGTTTCGATGCAGATTTCCTTCTTTTTGATGTTCGTTTTCTCGTTATGATCAATATTTCCTTTATTTCAATGAACATTTCCTTCATTTTGATGCTCCTTTTCTCATTACGATCAACATTTCCTTCATTTCGTTGAATATTTCTTTCATTTTAATGTTCATTTTCTCGTTACGATCAATATTTTCTTCGTTTTGATTCATATTTCCTTCATTTTGATGCTCCTTTTCTGATTACGATCAACATTTCATTCGTTTCGATGCAGATTTTCTTCTTTTTTATGCTCGTTTTCTCATTATGATCAATGTTTCCTTTGTTTCGATGCATATTTCCTTCTTTTTGATGCTCGTTTTCTCGTTATGATCAATGTTTCCTTTGCTGCGATGCATATTTCCTTCATTTGATGCTCCTTTTCTCATTATGACAAACATTTCCTTTGTTTCGATGCATATTCCCTTTATTTTAATGCTTATTTTCTCGTTATGATCAACAATTCATTGGTTTCGATGCAGCTTTCCTTCTTTTTCATTCTTGTTTTCTCGTTATTATCAATGTTTCGTTTGTTTCGATGCATGTTTCCTTCATTTTGATGCTCCTTTCTCATTGCGATCAGCATTTCCATCTTTTCGATTAATATTTCCTTCATTTCGATGCTTCTTTTCTCGTTACAATCAACATTTCCTTCATTTCTATGATAGTTCCTTCATTTTAATGCTCATTTTCTCGTTACGATCAATATTTCCTTTGTTTTGATGCATATTTCCTTTATTTTGATGATCATTTTCTTGTTACGATCAACATTTCATTTGTTTCGATCCAGATTTCCTTCATTTTGATTTTCATTTTCTCGTTACGATCAATATTACCTTCATTTTGATGCATTATTTCCTTCATTTTGATGCTCTTTTTCTCATTACGAACAACATTTCATTCGTTTCGATGCAGATTTACATCATTTTGATGCTCCTTTTCTTAGTACTATCAATATTTCCCTCGTTTCGATGAATATTTCCTTCATTTTAATGCTAATTTTTGTTACTATCAACAATTTCTTCGATTCGAAGTATATTTCCTACATTTTGATGCGCTTTTTCTCGTTACGATCAGCATTTACTTCGTTTCGATGCATATTTACTTCATTTTGATGCTCCTTTTCTTTTTACGATCAACATTACATTCGTTTCGATGTAGATTACCTTCTTTTTTATGCTCGTTTTCTCGTTATGATCAATATTTCTATTGTTTCGATGCATATTTCCTTCATTTTGATGCTCCTTTTCTCATTATGATCAGCATTTCCTTCGTTTCGATGAATATTTCCTTCATTTTTATGCTCTTTTTCTCGTTACTATCAACATTTACTTCATTTCGATGTAAATTTCCTTTATTTTGATGCTCCTTTTCTCGTTAAGATCAACATTTCCTTTATTTCGATGCAGCTTTCCTTCTTTTTATGCTCATTTTCTCATTACGATCAATATTTTCTTCGTTTCGATGCATATTTACTTCATTTTGATGCTCCTTTTCTTCATTCGATCAATATTTCTATTGTTTCGATGCATATTTCCTTCTTTTTTATGCTCGTTTTCTCGTTACGATCAATATTTCCTTTGTTTTGATGCATATTTCCTTCGTTTTGTTTCTTATTTTCTCCTTACGATAAGCATTTCCTTCATTTTTATGCGTATTTACTTTATTTGTATGCTCCTTTTCTCATTACTATCAACATTTCATTCGTTTCGATGCAGATTTTCTTCTTTTTGATTCTCGTTTTCTCGTTACGATCAATATTTCCTTCGTTTCGATGCATATTTTCTTCATTTTGTGGCACTTTTTCTAGTTACGATCATTATTTCCTTCGTTTCGAACCATATTTCCTTCAATTTGATGCTCCTTTACGTGTTACGATCAACATTTCATTCGATTCGATGCAGATTTCCATCATTTTGATGCTCCTTTTCTCAGTACGATCAATATTTCCTTCGTTTCGATGAATATTTTCTTCATTTTAATTCTCATTTTCTCGTTACGATCAATATTTTCTTCATTTCGATGTATATTTCCTTCACTTTGATGCACTTTTTCTCTTTACGATCAGTATTTACTTCATTTCGATGCATATTTACTTCATTTTGATGCTCCTTTTTTTGTTACGATCAACATTTCATTCGTTTCGATGTAGATTTCCTTCTTTTTGATGCTCGTTTTCTCGTTATGATCAATATTTCCTTTACTTCGATGCACATTTCCTTCATTTTGATGCTCCTTTTCTCACTACGATCAACATTTCCTTCGTTTCAATGAATATTTCTTTCATTTTAATGCTCATTTTCTCGTTACGATCAACATTTTCTTCGTTTCGATGTATATTTCCTTCAATTTGATGCACTTTTTCTGGTTACGATCTGCATTTACTTCGTTTCGATGCATATTTACTTCATTTTGATGGTCCTTTTCTTGATACGATCAACATTTCATTCGTTTCGATGCAAATTTCCTTTTTTTTTATGCTCGTTTTCACGTTATGATCAATATATCCTTTGTTTCGATGCAGATTTCTATAATTTTGATGCTCCTTTTCTCAAAATGATCAATATTTCATTCGTTTCGATGATTATTTTCTTCATTTTTATGCTCATTTTCTCGTTACGATCAACATTTTCTTCGTTTCGATGTATATTTCTTTCACTTTGATGCACTTTTTCTCGTTACGATCAAGATTTACTTCGTTTCGATGCATATTTACTTCATTTTGATGCTCCTTTTCTTCTTACGATCAACATTTCATTCGTTTCGATGCATATTTCCTTCTTTTTGATGTTCGTTTTCTCGTTATGATCAATATTTCCATTATTTCAATGAACATTTCCTTCATTTTGATGCTCCTTTTCTCATTACGATCAACATTTCCTTCATTTCGTTGAATATTTCCTTTATTTTAATGTTCATTTTCTCGTTACGATCAACATTTTCTTCGTTTTGATTCATATTTCCTTAATTTTGATGATCCTTTTCTGATTACGATCAACATTTCATTCGTTTCGATGCATATTTCCTTCTTTTTTATGCTCGTTTTCTCGTTATGATCAATGTTTCCTTTGTATCGATGCATATTTCCTTCTTTTTGATGCTCGTTTTCTCGTTATGATCAATGTTTCCTTTGCTGCGATGCATATTTCCTTCATTTGATGCTCCTTTTCTCATTATGACCAACATTTCCTGTGTTTCGATGCATATTCCCTTTATTTTAATGCTTATTTTCTCGTTATGATCAACAATTCATTGGTTTCGATGCAGCTCTCCTTCTTTTTCATTCTTGTTTTCTCGTTATTATCAATGTTTCCTATGTTTCGATGCATGTTTCCTTCATTTTGATGCTCCTTTCTCATTACGATCAGCATTTCCATCTTTTCGATTAATATTTCCTTCATTTCGATGCTTCTTTTCTCGTTACGATCAACATTTCCTTCATTTCGATGATAGTTCCTTCATTTTAATGCTCATTTTCTCGTTACGATCAATATTTCCTTCGTTTTGATGCATATTTCCTTTATTTTGATGATCATTTTCTTGTTACGGTCAACGTTTCATTTGTTTCGATCCAGATTTCCTTCATTTTGATTTTCATTTTCTCGTTACTATAATATCTTAGCTCAACTAGATTTATTTTAGAAAGCCCAAAACTTATTTATTTATTTTTATGGCCCAAAAGGCCAGCCCTAACTTAGCCCAACTAGATTTATTTTAGAAAACCCAAAACCTATTTATTTATTTATATGGCCCAAAAGGCCAGCCTTATCTTAGCACAACTAGATTTTTTTTAGAAAGCCCAAACTTATTTATTTATTTATTTTGTGGCCCAAAGTTTCAACCAACTTAAATGGCCTGATATATAATTATTAAGGCCAAAGTTAAAAAAAAAAGAGAGAAGAACGGGAGAAGAAAAACAAAAGAGGGGAAAGAAGAGAGTGAAGAGGAGAAACCCTTGTTGATCAAATTCTCCCTTACAACCCTCATCCTAGGTGGTTTCTAAGTGGTTTTGAGGTAAGTGGTGTGTGAATTAAGCTTCCTTCTTCCATGGTTTTGTAATTTTGTGGTGTTTTTCTTTTTGGTATGTGGGTAATTCGCAGACTGTTCGAACTGATTTTAACATAGCTATTGCCCTCGAAAGTTTGCAAACTTAATTTCTGTACATAGCTGAATCGTTAGCTTTCCGTAGCCACTTGAAACGCCTCAATCCGATTATTCTACAATTAGTTATGATTTTTCTCGTAAACTGCCGCTTGCAGGAAAATTTCAGAATTTTTATGTCGAATTCAAACTTATTTTCTATCGTTTCATTTAGTTAATGTATTGAAACAGGTTATGTGGGATTGGGAACTGATGTTAAGGAGTTACATACCATTTTTATTTAATATCGACTCGTTCGAACTTGATTAGGATTTGTTTTTAGCAATGAAAGGGATGTTACCGCTAATAGTTAGTTATATTTAATTTATCTTTAATTGCTCATCTCCTTTCTAGGTAAAGAACCATCGACGAAGGGCAAGGGACCGACTTCAGATTCCAGAGAGAGTTAATCACTTCCTTGTGAGTTGATAATTCGGGAACGCCTTCTCTTGTGGGAAGTGTGGACCCTCGATAAATGTGCATTTATTTTAGTTTTAGTTAATTGATAAGAAAATTATTTGGTATTGTGTTATCTGGTAAAGAGCCTGATTGGCTCGATTGCTCTGGTTAGAGTCCTGTTAGCCATTTTATGACTATTATTGATTTTAACTTATGTTGAAGAGCCTTGTCGGCTCGATATCTGATAGCATTTATTGTGAATTATTTGAGAATTGATTTCTGGTTATTCTTGTGTGCCAATTAAGACTCTAACTTGAGTCGTTATTCATCTTATGATGCATATGCATATGTATGCCTGGTACCAAGGTTAAGTAGCCCGAATTGGTCACGGTTCGGGTAAGTTGGAGCGACATTGGTTAAGTAGCCCGAATTGTCGCGGTTCGGGTGAGTTAGAGTGACAGCCAAGTTGCCCGGGATTGGAAAACCCGAGTGAGTTAGATCTAACGGGGCACCTGTCCATTTGCCAAATACTGATACTCTGGAGGGTGATCGTTAGATGGATCAGTCTATTATAGACTCAGTCAACGTCATCGGTGTGGGACATGCATGTCATATATGTTTATATGTTTGATCATTTCAAGTATTCACGTCGATATTGAATTGTGAACTTTAGCACTTGGCGTGTTGAGAAAGAATATTAATGTGCATTTTATCTAGAGTAACGGTGACGGGCTTTGACTGTCTCTCGACGGAGAGCTCAGTTCGAGGAGGATATTGACTACCCACGCGTCTTTTATGTGATAACATGTTTTTTGAACTAATTGTGTTGTTCGTAAATGTGCACTAAGGTTTTTATTTTCATTAATATGTACACTGAGTGAGAAATAGTTATTGTGAGACGAAATGTTGGATTTTATATTATGAACCGCGAGTGGGAATACATGCTTCGTATAAGGGTCGGGGTGACCGGCTTATCACTTCACTGAGCTAGTGGTTTTGCTCACCCCCATCATTCTTTCCTTTTCAGGCTGTTGATATCGTTTTGGTTGGAGGTTTGCCTATCGTTTGCTCGTCATCCAATCTGTGTTTTGGGTACTTTCTATTTTATGTAAATTGACGGATTCATTGGCGAGATTGTATAGTTTATATTTGGTGACCCCCTTGATGTTCTTTTTGTACCTTCGCGATGTTATATGGTTCATGTATATTTTCTTTAAACTAAGTTACACCGTTGTATTTTGTACCTTTGTAAAACCTTGTTGATACTTTATGAGATGATGTCCTCGGGTTGTACCCGTTGTTATCAGTTGTTCAGTTCTACAGGTACTTGATAGCAAGCCTTACGTTTTCTATAAACTTTGTGGAGTGGAGTGCACCCATTCTGCGAAATTTATGGTTAACGTGGCGGTTGTCGCGTTCTGTCTGGGGTCGGGGGGTGACAGTTACGATCAATATTACCTTCATTTTGATGCATATTTCCTTCATTTTGATGCTCTTTTTCTCGTTACGATCAACATTTCATTCGTTTCGATGCAGGTTTCCATCATTTTGATGCTCCTTTTCTTAGTACTATCAATATTTCCCTCGTTTCGATGAATATTTCCTTCATTTTAATACTTATTTTTTGTTACGATCAACAATTTCTTCGATTCGATGTATATTTCCTTCATTTTGATGCACTTTTTCTCGTTACGATCAGCATTTACTTTGTTTCGATGCATATTTACTTCATTTTGATGCTCCTTTTCTTTTTACGATCAACATTACATTCGTTTCGATGTAGATTACCTTCTTTTTTATGCTCGTTTTCTCGTTATGATCAATATTTCTATTGTTTCGATGCATATTTCCTTCATTTTGATGCTCCTTTTCTCATTACGATCAGCATTTCCTTCGTTTCGATGAATATTTCCTTCATTTTTGTGCTCTTTTTCTTGTTACTATCAACATTTACTTCATTTCGATGTATATTTCCCTTATTTTGATGCTCCTTTTCTCGTTAAGATCAACATTTCCTTCATTTCGATGCAGCTTTCCTTCTTTTTATGCTCATTTTCTCATTACGATCAATATTTCCTTCGTTTCGATGCATATTTACTTCATTTTGATGCTCCTTTTCTTATTACGATCAACATTTCATTCGTTTCGATGCAGATTTCCTTCTTTTTGATGTTCGTTTTCTCGTTATGATCAATATTTCCTTTATTTCAATGAACATTTCCTTCATTTTGATGCTCCTTTTCTCATTACGATCAACATTTCCTTCATTTCGTTGAATATTTCTTTCATTTTAATGTTCATTTTCTCGTTACGATCAATATTTTCTTCGTTTTGATTCATATTTCCTTCATTTTGATGCTCCTTTTCTGATTACGATCAACATTTCATTCGTTTCGATGCAGATTTTCTTCTTTTTTATGCTCGTTTTCTCATTATGATCAATGTTTCCTTTGTTTCGATGCATATTTCCTTCTTTTTGATGCTCGTTTTCTCGTTATGATCAATGTTTCCTTTGCTGCGATGCATATTTCCTTCATTTGATGCTCCTTTTCTCATTATGACAAACATTTCCTTTGTTTCGATGCATATTCCCTTTATTTTAATGCTTATTTTCTCGTTATGATCAACAATTCATTGGTTTCGATGCAGCTTTCCTTCTTTTTCATTCTTGTTTTCTCGTTATTATCAATGTTTCGTTTGTTTCGATGCATGTTTCCTTCATTTTGATGCTCCTTTCTCATTACGATCAGCATTTCCATCTTTTCGATTAATATTTCCTTCATTTCGATGCTTCTTTTCTCGTTACAATCAACATTTCCTTCATTTCTATGATAGTTCCTTCATTTTAATGCTCATTTTCTCGTTACGATCAATATTTCCTTTGTTTTGATGCATATTTCCTTTATTTTGATGATCATTTTCTTGTTACGATCAACATTTCATTTGTTTCGATCCAGATTTCCTTCATTTTGATTTTCATTTTCTCGTTACGATCAATATTACCTTCATTTTGATGCATTATTTCCTTCATTTTGATGCTCTTTTTCTCATTACGAACAACATTTCATTCGTTTCGATGCAGATTTACATCATTTTGATGCTCCTTTTCTTAGTACTATCAATATTTCCCTCGTTTCGATGAATATTTCCTTCATTTTAATGCTAATTTTTGTTACTATCAACAATTTCTTCGATTCGATGTATATTTCCTACATTTTGATGCGCTTTTTCTCGTTACGATCAGCATTTACTTCGTTTCGATGCATATTTACTTCATTTTGATGCTCCTTTTCTTTTTACGATCAACATTACATTCGTTTCGATGTAGATTACCTTCTTTTTTATGCTCGTTTTCTCGTTATGATCAATATTTCTATTGTTTCGATGCATATTTCCTTCATTTTGATGCTCCTTTTCTCATTATGATCAGCATTTCCTTCGTTTCGATGAATATTTCCTTCATTTTTATGCTCTTTTTCTCGTTACTATCAACATTTACTTCATTTCGATGTAAATTTCCTTTATTTTGATGCTCCTTTTCTCGTTAAGATCAACATTTCCTTTATTTCGATGCAGCTTTCCTTCTTTTTATGCTCATTTTCTCATTACGATCAATATTTTCTTCGTTTCGATGCATATTTACTTCACTTTGATGCTCCTTTTCTTCATTCGATCAATATTTCTATTGTTTCGATGCATATTTCCTTCTTTTTTATGCTCGTTTTCTCGTTACGATCAATATTTCCTTTGTTTTGATGCATATTTCCTTCGTTTTGTTTCTTATTTTCTCCTTACGATAAGCATTTCCTTCATTTTTATGCGTATTTACTTTATTTGTATGCTCCTTTTCTCATTACTATCAACATTTCATTCGTTTCGATGCAGATTTTCTTCTTTTTGATTCTCGTTTTCTCGTTACGATCAATATTTCCTTCGTTTCGATGCATATTTTCTTCATTTTGTGGCACTTTTTCTAGTTACGATCATTATTTCCTTCGTTTCGAACCATATTTCCTTCAATTTGATGCTCCTTTACGTGTTACGATCAACATTTCATTCGATTCGATGCAGATTTCCATCATTTTGATGCTCCTTTTCTCAGTACGATCAATATTTCCTTCGTTTCGATGAATATTTTCTTCATTTTAATTCTCATTTTCTCGTTACGATCAACATTTTCTTCATTTCGATGTATATTTCCTTCACTTTGATGCACTTTTTCTCTTTACGATCAGTATTTACTTCATTTCGATGCATATTTACTTCATTTTGATGCTCCTTTTTTTGTTACGATCAACATTTCATTCGTTTCGATGTAGATTTCCTTCTTTTTGATGCTCGTTTTCTCGTTATGATCAATATTTCCTTTACTTCGATGCACATTTCCTTCATTTTGATGCTCCTTTTCTCACTACGATCAACATTTCCTTCGTTTCAATGAATATTTCTTTCATTTTAATGCTCATTTTCTCGTTACGATCAACATTTTCTTCGTTTCGATGTATATTTCCTTCAATTTGATGCACTTTTTCTGGTTACGATCTGCATTTACTTCATTTCGATGCATATTTACTTTATTTTGATGGTCCTTTTCTTGATACGATCAACATTTCATTCGTTTCGATGCAAATTTCCTTTTTTTTTATGCTCGTTTTCACGTTATGATCAATATATCCTTTGTTTCGATGCAGATTTCCATAATTTTGATGCTCCTTTTCTCAAAATGATCAATATTTCATTCGTTTCGATGATTATTTTCTTCATTTTTATGCTCATTTTCTCGTTACGATCAACATTTTCTTCGTTTCGATGTATATTTCTTTCACTTTGATGCACTTTTTCTCGTTACAATCAAGATTTACTTCGTTTCGATGCATATTTACTTCATTTTGATGCTCCTTTTCTTCTTACGATCAACATTTCATTCGTTTCGATGCATATTTCCTTCTTTTTGATGTTCGTTTTCTCGTTATGATCAATATTTCCATTATTTCAATGAACATTTCCTTCATTTTGATGCTCCTTTTCTCATTACGATCAACATTTCCTTCATTTCGTTGAATATTTCCTTTATTTTAATGTTCATTTTCTCGTTACGATCAACATTTTCTTCGTTTTGATTCATATTTCCTTAATTTTGATGATCCTTTTCTGATTACGATCAACATTTCATTCGTTTCGATGCAGATTTCCTTCTTTTTTATGCTCGTTTTCTCGTTATGATCAATGTTTCCTTTGTATCGATGCATATTTCCTTCTTTTTGATGCTCGTTTTCTCGTTATGATCAATGTTTCCTTTGCTGCGATGCATATTTCCTTCATTTGATGCTCCTTTTCTCATTATGACCAACATTTCCTGTGTTTCGATGCATATTCCCTTTATTTTAATGCTTATTTTCTCGTTATGATCAACAATTCATTGGTTTCGATGCAGCTTTCCTTCTTTTTCATTCTTGTTTTCTCGTTATTATCAATGTTTCCTATGTTTCGATGCATGTTTCCTTCATTTTGATGCTCCTTTCTCATTACGATCAGCATTTCCATCTTTTCGATTAATATTTCCTTCATTTCGATGCTTCTTTTCTCGTTACGATCAACATTTCCTTCATTTCGATGATAGTTCCTTCATTTTAATGCTCATTTTCTCGTTACGATCAATATTTCCTTCGTTTTGATGCATATTTCCTTTATTTTGATGATCATTTTCTTGTTACGGTCAACGTTTCATTTGTTTCGATCCAGATTTCCTTCATTTTGATTTTCATTTTCTCGTTACTATAATATCTTAGCTCAACTAGATTTATTTTAGAAAGCCCAAAACTTATTTATTTATTTTTATGGCCCAAAAGGCCAGCCCTAACTTAGCCCAACTAGATTTATTTTAGAAAACCCAAAACCTATTTATTTATTTATATGGCCCAAAAGGCCAGCCTTATCTTAGCACAACTAGATTTTTTTTAGAAAGCCCAAACTTATTTATTTATTTATTTTGTGGCCCAAAGTTTCAACCAACTTAAATGGCCTGATATATAATTATTAAAGCCAAAGTTAAAAAAAAAAGAGAGAAGAACGGGAGAAGAAAAACAAAAGAGGGGAAAGAAGAGAGTGAAGAGGAGAAACCCTTGTTGATCAAATTCTCCCTTACAACCCTCATCCTAGGTGGTTTCTAAGTGGTTTTGAGGTAAGTGGTGTGTGAATTAAGCTTCCTTCTTCCATGGTTTTGTAATTTTGTGGTGTTTTTCTTTTTGGTATGTGGGTAATTCGCAGACTGTTCGAACTGATTTTAACATAGCTATTGCCCTCGAAAGTTTGCAAACTTAATTTCTGTACATAGCTGAATCGTTAGCTTTCCGTAGCCACTTGAAACGCCTCAATCCGATTATTCTACAATTAGTTATGATTTTTCTCGTAAACTGCCGCTTGCAGGAAAATTTCAGAATTTTTATGTCGAATTCAAACTTATTTTCTATCGTTTCATTTAGTTAATATATTGAAACAGGTTATGTGGGATTGGGAACTGATGTTAAGGAGTTACATACCATTTTTATTTAATATCGACTCGTTCGAACTTGATTAGGATTTGTTTTTAGCAATGAAAGGGATGTTACCGCTAATAGTTAGTTATATTTAATTTATCTTTAATTGCTCATCTCCTTTCTAGGTAAAGAACCATCGACGAAGGGCAAGGGACCGACTTCAGATTCCAGAGAGAGTTAATCACTTCCTTGTGAGTTGATAATTCGGGAACGCCTTCTCTTGTGGGAAGTGTGGACCCTCGATAAATGTGCATTTATTTTAGTTTTAGTTAATTGATAAGAAAATTATTTGGTATTGTGTTATCTGGTAAAGAGCCTGATTGGCTCGATTGCTCTGGTTAGAGTCCTGTTAGCCATTTTATGACTATTATTGATTTTAACTTATGTTGAAGAGCCTTGTCGGCTCGATATCTGATAGCATTTATTGTGAATTATTTGAGAATTGATTTCTGGTTATTCTTGTGTGCCAATTAAGACTCTAACTTGAGTCGTTATTCATCTTATGATGCATATGCATATGTATGCCTGGTACCAAGGTTAAGTAGCCCGAATTGGTCACGGTTCGGGTAAGTTGGAGCGACATTGGTTAAGTAGCCCGAATTGTCGCGGTTCGGGTGAGTTAGAGTGACAGCCAAGTTGCCCGGGATTGGAAAACCCGAGTGAGTTAGATCTAACGGGGCACCTGTCCATTTGCCAAATACTGATACTCTGGAGGGTGATCGTTAGATGGATCAGTCTATTATAGACTCAGTCAACGTCATCGGTGTGGGACATGCATGTCATATATGTTTATATGTTTGATCATTTCAAGTATTCACGTCGATATTGAATTGTGAACTTTAGCACTTGGCGTGTTGAGAAAGAATATTAATGTGCATTTTATCTAGAGTAACGGTGACGGGCTTTGACTGTCTCTCGACGGAGAGCTCAGTTCGAGGAGGATATTGACTACCCACGCGTCTTTTATGTGATAACATGTTTTTTGAACTAATTGTGTTGTTCGTAAATGTGCACTAAGGTTTTTATTTTCATTAATATGTACACTGAGTGAGAAATAGTTATTGTGAGACGAAATGTTGGATTTTATATTATGAACCGCGAGTGGGAATACATGCTTCGTATAAGGGTCGGGGTGACCGGCTTATCACTTCACTGAGCTAGTGGTTTTGCTCACCCCCATCATTCTTTCCTTTTCAGGCTGTTGATATCGTTTTGGTTGGAGGTTTGCCTATCGTTTGCTCGTCATCCAATCTGTGTTTTGGGTACTTTCTATTTTATGTAAATTGACGGATTCATTGGCGAGATTGTATAGTTTATATTTGGTGACCCCCTTGATGTTCTTTTTGTACCTTCGCGATGTTATATCGTTCATGTATATTTTCTTTAAACTAAGTTACACCGTTGTATTTTGTACCTTTGTAAAACCTTGTTGATACTTTATGAGATGATGTCCTCGGGTTGTACCCGTTGTTATCAGTTGTTCAGTTCTACAGGTACTTGATAGCAAGCCTTACGTTTTCTATAAACTTTGTGGAGTGGAGTGCACCCATTCTGCGAAATTTATGTTAACGTGGCGGTTGTCGCGTTCTGTCTGGGTCGGGGGGTGACAGTTACGATCAATATTACCTTCATTTTGATGCATATTTCCTTCATTTTGATGCTCTTTTTCTCGTTACGATCAACATTTCATTCGTTTCGATGCAGATTTCCATCATTTTGATGCTCCTTTTCTTAGTACTATCAATATTTCCCTCGTTTCGATGAATATTTCCTTCATTTTAATACTTATTTTTTGTTACGATCAACAATTTCTTCGATTCGATGTATATTTCCTTCATTTTGATGCACTTTTTCTCGTTACGATCAGCATTTACTTTGTTTCGATGCATATTTACTTCATTTTGATGCTCCTTTTCTTTTTACGATCAACATTACATTCGTTTCGATGTAGATTACCTTCTTTTTTATGCTCGTTTTCTCGTTATGATCAATATTTCTATTGTTTCGATGCATATTTCCTTCATTTTGATGCTCCTTTTCTCATTACGATCAGCATTTCCTTCGTTTCGATGAATATTTCCTTCATTTTTGTGCTCTTTTTCTTGTTACTATCAACATTTACTTCATTTCGATGTATATTTCCCTTATTTTGATGCTCCTTTTCTCGTTAAGATCAACATTTCCTTCATTTCGATGCAGCTTTCCTTCTTTTTATGCTCATTTTCTCATTACGATCAATATTTCCTTCGTTTCGATGCATATTTACTTCATTTTGATGCTCATTTTCTTCTTTCGATCAATATTTCTATTGTTTCGATGCATATTTCCTTCTTTTTTATGCTCGTTTTCTCGTTACGATCAATATTTCCTTTGTTTTGATGCATATTTCCTTCGTTTTGTTTCTTATTTTCTCCTTACGATCAGCATTTCCTTCATTTTTATGCGTATTTACTTTATTTGTATGCTCCTTTTCTCATTACTATCAACATTTCATTCGTTTCGATGCAGATTTTCTTCTTTTTGATGCTCATTTTCTCGTTACGATCAATATTTCCTTCGTTTCGATGAATATTTTCTTCATTTTGTGGCACTTTTTCTAGTTACGATCAACATTTCCTTCGTTTCGAACCATATTTCCTTCAATTTGATGCTCCTTTACTTGTTACGATCAACATTTCATTCGATTCGATGCAGATTTCCATCATTTTGATGCTCCTTTTCTCAGTACGATCAATATTTCCTTCGTTTCGATGAATATTTTCTTCATTTTAATTCTCATTTTCTCGTTACGATCAACATTTTCTTCGTTTCGATGTATATTTCTTCACTTTGATGCACTTTTTCTCTTTACGATCAGTATTTACTTCATTTCGATGCATATTTACTTCATTTTGATGCTCCTTTTTTTGTTACGATCAACATTTCATTCGTTTCGATGTAGATTTCCTTCTTTTTTATGCTTGTTTTCTCGTTATGATCAATATTTCCTTTACTTCGATGCACATTTCCTTCATTTTGATGCTCCTTTTCTCACTACGATCAATATTTCCTTCGTTTTGATTCATATTTCCTTCATTTTGATGCTCATTTTCCTGTTACGATCAACATTTCATTCGTTTCGATGCAGATTTCCTTCTTTTTGATGTTCATTTTCTCGTTATGATCAATGTTTCTTTTGTTTCGATGCATCTTTACTTCTTTTTGATGCTCGTTTTCTCGTTATGATCAATGTTTCCTTTGTTACGATGCATATTTCCTTCATTTGATGCTCCTTTTCTCATTATGATCAACATTTCCTTTATTTCGATGCATATTTCCCTCATTTTAATTCTAATTTTCTCGTAACGATCAACATTTCATTCGTTTTGATGCAGATTTCATTCTTTTTGATTCTCGTTTTCTCGTTATTATCAATGTTTCCTTTGTTTCGATGCATGTTTCCTTCATTTTGATGCTCCTTTCTTGTTACGATCAGCATTTTCATCGTTTCGATTAATATTTCCTTCATTTCGATACTCCTTTTCTCGTTACGATCAATATTTCCTTCATTTCGATGAATATTTCCTTCATTTTAATTCTCATTTTCTCGTTACGATCAACATTTCCTTCGTTTTGATGATCCTTTTCTTGTTACGATCAACATTTCATTCATTTCGATGCAGATTTCCTTCATTTTGATTCTCATTTTCTCATTACGATCAATATTACCTTCGTTTCGATGCATATTTCCTTCATTTTGATGCCTCTTTTCTCGTTACGATCAACATTACATTCTTTTCGATGCGAATTTCCATCCTTTTGATGCTTCTTTTCTTAGTACTATCAATATTTCCCTCGTTTCGATGAATATTTCTTTCATTTTATCGCTCATTATTCGTTACGATCAACAATTTCTTCGTTTTGATGTATATTTTCTTCATTTTGATGCACTTTTTCTTGTTACGATCAGCATTTACTTCGTTTCGATGCATATTTACTTCATTTTGATGCTCCTTTTCTTGTTATGATCAACATTTCATTCGTTTCGATGCAGATTACCTTCGTTTTGATGCATATTTTCTCGTTATGATCAATATTTCTAATGTTTCGATGCATATTTCCTTCATTTTGATGCTCCTTTTCTTGTTACGATCAACAATTCATTCGTTTCGATGCAGATTTCCTTCTTTTTGATGCTTGTTTTCACGTTATGATCAATATTTCTATTGTTTCGATGCATATTTTCTTCATTTTGATGCTCCTTTGCTCATAACGATCAGCATTTCCTTCATTTCGATGAATATTTCCTTCATTTTTATGCTCTTTTTCTCGTTACAATCAACATTTACTTCATTTCGATGCATATTTCCTTTATTTTGATGCTCCTTTACTGTTTACGATCAACATTTCCTTCATTTCGACAAATATTTCCTTCATTTTGATGCTCATTTTCTCATTAAGATCAATCTTTCCTTCGTTTCGATGCATATTTACTTCATTTTGATGCTCCATTTCTTCTTTCGATCGATACTTCTATTGTTTCGATGCAGATTTCCTTCTTTTTGATGCTCGTTTTCACGTTACGATTAATATTTATTTTGTTTCGATGCATATTTCCTTCGTTTTGATTCTTATTTTCTCCTTACGATCAGCATTTCCTTCGTTTTTATGCATATTTACATTATTTTTATGATCCTTTTCTCGTTACGATCAACATTTCATTCGTTTCGATGCAGATTTTCTTCTTTTTGATGCTCATTTTCTCGTTACGATCAATATTTCTTATGTTTCGATGCATATTTTCTTTATTTTGAGGCATTTTTTCTAGTTACGATTAATATTTCCTTCGTTTCGATGCATATTTCCTTCAATTTAATGCTCCTTTTCTTGTTATGATCAACATTCCATTCATTTCGATGCAGATTTCCTTCATTTTGATTCTCATTTTCTCGTTACGATCAATATTACCTTCGTTTCGAACCATATTTCCTTCATTTTGATGCTCATTTTCTCGTTACGATCAACATTTCATTCGTTTAGATGTAGATTTCCTTCTTTTTGATGCTCGTTTTCTAATTATGATCAATATTTCCTTTATTTCGATGCACATTTCCTTTATTTTGATGCCCCTTTTTTTGTTACGATAAACATTTCCTTCGTTTCGATGAATATTTTCTTCATTTTAATGCTCATTTTCTCATTACGATCAATATTTTCTTTGTTTTGATGCATATATTCCTTCATTTTGATGCTCCCTTTCTTGTTACGATCAACATTTCATTCGTTTCGATGCAGATATCCTTCTTTTTTACGCTCATTTTCTCGTTATGATCAATGTTTCCTTTGTTTCGATGCATCTTTACTTGTTTTTGATGCTCGTTTTCTAGTTATGATCAATGTTTCCTTTGTTACGATGCATATTTCTTTCATTTGATGCTCCTTTTCTCATTATGATCAACATTTCCTTTGTTTTGATGCATATTGCCTTCATTTTAATGCTCATTTTCTCGTTACGATCAACATTTCATTCGTTCCGATGCAGATTTCCTTCTTTTTGATTCTCGTTTTCTCGTTATTATCAAAGTTTCCTTTGTTTCGATGCATGTTTCCTTCATTTTGATGCTCCTTTCTCATTACGATCAGTATTTCCATCGTTTCGATTAATATTTCCTTCATTTCGATGCTCCCTTTCTCATTACGATCAACATTTCATTCATTTCGATGAATATTTCCTTCATTTTAATGCTCATTTTCTCGTTACGATCAACATTTCCTTCATTTTGATGCATATTTCCTTCATTTTGATGATTCTTTTCTTGTTACGATCAACATTTCATTCATTTCGATGCAGATTTCCTTCATTTTGATTCTCATTTTCTCGTTACGATCAATATTACCTTCGTTTCAATGCATATCTCCTTCATTTTGATGCTCCTTTTCTCGTTACGATCAACATTTCATTCGTTTCGATGTAAATTTCCTTCATTTTGATGCTCGTTTTTTTGTTATGATCAATATTTCCATTATTTCGATACACATTTCCTTCATTTTGATGCTCCTTTTCTCATTACGTTCAACATTTCCTTCGTTTCGATGAATATTTCCTTCATTTTAATGCTCATTTTCTCGTTACGATCAACATATTCTTCGTTTTGATGCATATTTCCTTCATTTTGATGCACCTTTTCTTGTTACGATCAACATTTCATTCGTTTCGATGCATATATCCTTCTTTTTGATGCTCATTTTCTCGTTATGATCAATGTTTCCTTTGTTTCGATGCATCTTTACTTCTTTTTTATGCTCGTTTTCTCGTTATGATCAATGTTTCCTTTGTTAAAATGCATATTTCCTTCATTTGATGCTCCTTTTCTCATTATGATCAACATTTCCTTTGTTTCGATGCATATTTCCTTCATTTTAATGCTCATTTTCTCGTTACGATCAACATTTCATTCGTTTCGATGCAGATTTCCTTCTTTTTGATTCTCGTTTTCTCGTTATTATCAATGTTTCCTTTGTTCCGATGCATGTATCCTTCATTTTGATGCTCCTTCTCATTACGATCAGCATTTCCATCGTTTCGATTAATATTACCTTCATTTCGATGTTCCTTTTCTCATTACGATCAACATTTCCTTCATTTCGATGAATATTTCCTTCGTTTTAATGCTCATTTTCTCGTTACGATCAACATTTCCTTCGTTTTGATGCATATTTCATTCATTTTGATGATCCTTTTCTTGTTACGGTCAACATTTCATTCATTTCGATGCAGATTTCCTTCATTTTGATTCTCATTTTCTCGTTACGATCAATATTACCTTCGTTTCGATGCATATTTCCTTTATTTTGATGCTCCTTTTCTCGTTACGATCAATATTTCATTCGTTTCGATGTAGATTTCCTTCTTTTTGATGCTCGTTTTCTCGTTATGATCAATATTTCCTTTTTTTCGATGCACATTTCCTTCATTTTGATGCTCCTTTTCTCATTACGATCAACATTTCCTTCGTTTCGATGAATATTTCCTTCATTTTAATGCTCATTTTCTCGTTACGATCAATATTTTCTTAGTTTTGATGCATATTTCCTTCATTTTGATGCTCCTTTTCTTGTTACGATCAATATTTTATTCGTTTCGATGCAGATATCCTTCTTTTTTATGCTAATTTTCTCGTTATGATCAATGTTTCCTTTGTTACGATGCATATTTCCTTCATTTGATGCTCCTTTTCTCATTATGATCAACATTTCCTTTGTTTCGATGCATATTTCCGTCATTTTAATGCTCATTTTCTCGATACGATCAACATTTCATTCGTTTCGATGCAGATTTCCTTCTTTTTGATTCTCGTTTTCTCGTTATTATCAATGTTTCCTTTGTTTCAATGCATGTTTCCTTCATTTTGATGCTCCTTTCTCATTACGATCTGCATTTCCATCGTTTGGATTAATATTTCCTTCATTTCGATGATCCTTTTCTCATTACGATCAACATTTCCTTCATTTCGATGAATATTTCCTTCATTTTAATGCTCATTTTCTCGTTACGATCAACATTTCCTTCGTTTTGATGCATATTTCATTCATTTTGATGATCCTTTTCTTGTTACGATCAGCATTTCATTCATTTCGATGCAGATTTCCTTCATTTTGATTCTCATTTTATCGTTACGATCAATATTACCTTTGTTTCGACGCATATTTCCTTCATTTTGATGCTCCTTTTCTCGTTACGCTCAACATTTCATTCCTTTCGATGTAGATTTCCTTCTTTTTGATGCTCGTTTTCTTGTTATGATCAATATTTCCTTTATTTCGATGCACATTTCCTTCATTTTGATGCTCCTTTTCTCATTACGATCAACATTTCCTTCGTTTGGATGATTATTTCCATCATTTTAATGCTCATTTTCTCATTACGATCAACATTTTCTTTGTTTTGATGCATATATTCCTTCATTTTGATGCTCCTTTTCTTGTTACGATCAACATTTCATTCGTTTCGATGCAGATATCCTTCTTTTTTACGCTCTTTTCTCGTTATGATCAATGTTTCCTTTGTTTCGATGCATCTTTACTTGTTTTTGATGCTCGTTTTCTAGTTATGATCAATGTTTCCTTTGTTATGATGCATATTTCTTTCATTTGATGCTCCTTTTCTCATTATGATCAACATTTCCTTTGTTTTGATGCATATTGCCTTCATTTTAATGCTCATTTTCTCGTTACGATCAACATTTCATTCGTTTCGATGCAGATTTCCTTCTTTTTAATTCTCGTTTTCTCGTTATTATCAAAGTTTCCTTTGTTTCGATGCATGTTTCCTTCATTTTGATGCTCCTTTCTCATTACGATCAGTATTTCCATCGTTTCGATTAATATTTCCTTCATTTCGATGCTCCTTTTCTCATTACGATCAACATTTCATTCATTTCGATGAATATTTCCTTCATTTTAATGTTTCCTTTGTTTCGATGCATATTTCATTCTTTTTGATGCTCGTTTTCTCGTTATGATAAATGTTTCCTTTGTTACGATGTATATTCCCTTCATTTTGATTCTCCTTTTCTCATTACGATCAATATTTCCTTTGTTTCGATGCATATTCCCTTAATTTTAATGCTCATTTTCTCATTACGATCAACATTTCCTTGGTTACGATGAATATTTCCTTCGTTTTGATTCTCATTTTCTCGTTATGATCAATATTACATATGTTTCGATGCATATTTCCTTCTTTTGGATGCTTCTTTTCTCGTTACGATCAACATTTCATTCGTTTCGATGCAGATTTCCATCATTTTGAAGCTCCTTTTCTCTTTACGATCAACATTTCCTTCGTTTTGATGAATATTTCCTTCATTTTAATGCTCATTTTCTTGTTATGATCAACATTTCCTTCGTTTCGATGCGTATTTCCTTCATTTTGATGCTCCTTTTCTTGTTACGATTAACATTTCATTCATTTCGATGCAGATTTCCTTTTTTATGCTCATTTTCTCATTACGATCAATATTTACTTGTTTCGATGCATATTTCCTTCGTTTTGATTATCATTTTCTCGTTACAATCAATATTACCTATGTTTCGATGCATATTTCCTTCATTTTGATGCTCCTTTTCTCGTTACGATCAATATTTCATTCGTTTCGATGCAGATTTCCATCATTTTGATGCTCCTTTTCTCAGTACGATCAATATTTCCTTCATTCAATGAATATTTCCTTCATTTTAATGCTCATTTTCTCGATACGATCAAAATTTTCTTCGTTTCGATGTATATTTCCTTCACTTTGATGCATTTTTTTCTCGTTGCGATTAGCATTTACTTCGTTTCGATGCATATTTACTTCATTTTGATGCTTCTTTTCTTGTTACGATCAACATTTCATTCGTTTCGATGTAGATTTCCTCATTTTTGATGCTCGTTTTCTCGTTATGATCAATATTTTCTTTGTTTCGATAAAAATTTCAATCATTTTGATGCTCCTTTTCTCAGTACGATCAATATTTCCTTCGTTTCGATGATTATTTCCTTCATTTTAATGCTCATTTTCTCGTTACGATCAACATTTTCTTCATTTCGATGTATATTTCCTTCACTTTGATGCACTTTTTCTCGTTACGATCAGCATTTACATCGTTTCGATGCATATTTATTTTATTTTGATGCTCCTTTTCTTGTTACAATCATCATTTCATTCGTTTCGATGTAGATTTACTTCTTTTTTATGCTCGTTTTATCGTTATGATCAATATTTCCTTTGTTTCGATGCATATTTCCTTCATTTTGATGCTCCTATTCTCATTACGATCAACATCCTCTTTGTTTCTATGAATATTTCCTTCATTTTAATGCTCATTTTCTCGTTACGATCAATATTTCATTCATTTCGATGCAGATTTCCTTCTTTTTTATGCTCATTTTCTCATTACGATCAATATTTCATTGGTTTTAATGCAAATTTCCTTCATTTTGATTCTCATTTTCTCGTTACGATCAATATTACCTTTGTTTCGAAACATATTTTCTTCATTTTGATGCTCCTTTTCTCTTTACGATCAACATTTCATTAGTTTCGATGCAGATTTCCATCATTTTGATGCTCCTTTTCTCAGTACGATCAATATTTCCTTCATTAGATGAATATTTCCTTCATTTTAATGCTCATTTTATCGTTACGATCAACATTTTCTTCGTTTCGATGTATATTTCCTTCACTTTGATGCACTTTTTCTCGTTACGATCAGCATTTACTTTATTTCGATGCATATTTACTTCATTTTGATGATCCATTTCTTGTTACGATCAACATTTCATTCGTTTCGATGTAGATTTCCTTCATTTTGATGCTCGTTTTCTCGTTATGATCAACATTTCCTTTGTTTCGATGCATATTTCCTTCATTTTGATGCTCCTTTTCTCGTTACGATCAACATTTCATTCGTTTCGATGTAGATTTCCATCATTTTGATGCTCCTTTTCTCAGTACGATCAATATTTCCTTCATTCGATGAATATTTCCTTCATTTTAATGCTCATTTTCTCGTTACGATCAACATTTTCTTAGTTTTGATGTATATTTCCTTCACTTTGATACACTTTTTCTCGTTACGATCAGCATTTACTTCGTTTCGATGCATATTTACTTCATTTTGATGATCCGTTTCTTGTTACGATCAACATTTCTTTCTTTTCGATGTAGATTTCCTTCTTTTTGATGCTCGTTTTCTCGTTATGATCAATATTTCCTTTACTTCGATGCAGATTTCCATCATTTTGATGCTCCTTTTCTCAGTACGATCAATATTTCATTCGTTTCGATGATTATTTCCTCCATTTTAATGCTCATTTTCTCGTTATGATCAATATTTTCTTCGTTTTGATGTATATTTTCTTCACTTTGATGCACTTTTTCTCGTTACGATCAGCATTTACTTCGTTTCGATGCATATTTACTTCATTTTGATGCTCCTTTTCTTTTTACGATCAACATTTCATTCATTTCGATGAAGATTTCCTTCTTTTTAATGCTCGTTTTCTTGTTATGAACAATATTTCCTTCATTTTGATGCTCCTTTTCTCATTACGATCAACATTTCCTTCGTTTCGATGAATATTTCCTTCATTTTAATGCTCATTTTCTCGTTACAATCAATATTTCCTTCATTTCGATGCATATTTCCTTCATTTTGATGCTCCTTTTCTAGTTACTATCAACATTTCATTCATTTCGATGCAGATTTCCTTCTTTTTGATGCTCGTTTTCTTGTTATGATCAATGTTTCCTTTGTTTCGATGCATATTTCCTTCTTTTTGATGCTCGTTTTCTCGTTATGATGCATGTTTCCTTTGTTACAATACATATTTCCTTCATTTTGATGTTCCTTTTCTCATTACGATCAATATTTCCTTTGTTTCGATGCATATTTCCATAATTTTAATGCTCATTTTCTCATTACGATCAATATTTCTTTCCTTTCGATGCATATTTCCTTCATTTTGATGCTACTTTTCTTGTTAAGATCAATATTTCTTTCGTTTCGTTGCAGATTTCCTTCTTTTTGATTCTCGTTTTCTCGTTGTTATCAATGTTCCCTTTGTTTTAATGCATGTTTCCTTCATTTTGATGTTCCTTTCTCATTACGATCGGCATTTCCATCGTTTCGATTAATATTTCCTTCATTTCGATGCTCCTTTTCTCGTTGCGATCAACATTTCTTTCGTTTCAAAGAATATTTCCTTCATTTTAATCCCCTTTTTCTCATTACGATCTATATTTCCTTCGTTTCGATGCATATTTTCTTCATTTTGATGCTCCTTTTCTTGTTACGATCAACATTTCATTCGTTTTGATGCAGATTTCCTTCGTTTTGATTCTTATTTTGTCATTACGAGCAATATTACCTTCGTTTCGATGCATATTTCCTTCATTTTGATGCTCCATTTCTCGTTACGATTAGAATTTCATTCGTTTCGATGCAGATTTCCATCATTTTGATGCTCCTTTTCTCAGTACGATCAATATTTCCTTCGTTTCGATGAATATTTTCTTAATTTTAATGCTCATTTTCTCGTTACAATCTCCTTTTCTCGTTTCGATCAACATTTCATTCGTTTCGATGCAGATTTCCATCATTTTGATGCTCCTTTTCTCAGTACGATCAATATTTCCTTCATTTCAATGAATATTTTCTTCATTTTAATGCTCATTTTCTCGTTACGATCAACATTTTCTTCGTTTCGATGTGTATTTCCTTCATTTTGATGCACTTTTTCTCGTTATGATCAGCATTTACTTCATTTCGATGCATATTTAAATTATTTTGATGCCCATTTTCTCATTACGATCAACATTTCCTTCGTTTCGATGAATATTTCCTTCATTTTAATGCTCATTTTCTCGTTAAGATCAACATTTCCTTCGTTTCGATGCATATTTCCTTCATTTTGATTCTCCTTTTCTTGTTACGATCAACATTTCATTCATTTCGATGCAGATTTACTTCTTTTTTATGCTCGTTTTCTCGTTATGATCAATGTTTCCTTTGTTTCGATGCATATTTTCTTCTTTTTGATGCTCGTTTTCTCGTTATGATCAATGTTTCTTTTGTTATGATGCATATTTCCTTCATTTTTGTGCTCCTTTTCTCATTACGATCTACATTTCCTTTGTTTCGATGCATATTTCCTTCAATTTAATGATCATTTTCTCGTAACGATCAACATTTCATTCGTTTCGATGCAGATTTCCTTCTTTTTTATTCTTGTTTTTTCGTTATTATCAATGTTTCCTTTGTTTCGATGCATGTTTTCTTTATTTTGATGCTCCTTTTCTTTTTACGATCAACATTTCATTCATTTCGATGAAGATTTCCTTCTTTTTAATGCTCGTTTTCTCGTTATGAACAAAATTTCCTTTGTTTCGACGCATATTTCCTTCATTTTGATGCTCCTTTTCTCATTACGATCAACATTTCCTTCGTTTCTATGAATATTTCCTTCATTTTAATGCTCATTTTCTCGTTACGATCAATATTTCCTTCATTTCGATGCATATTTCCTTCATTTTGATGCTCCTTTTCTAGTTACGATCAATATTTCATCCGTTTTGATGTAGATTTCCTTCTTTTTGATGTTAGTTTTCTCGTTATGATCAATGTTTCCTTTATTTCGATGTATATTTCCTTCTTTTTTATGCTCGTTTTCTCGTTATGATAAATGTTTCCTTTGTTACAATGCATATTTCCTTCATTTTGATGTTCCTTTTCTCATTATGATCAACATTTCCTTTGTTTCGATGCATATTTCTTTAATTTTAATGCTCATTTTCTTGTTACGATCAACATTTTCTTCGTTTTGATGCTACTTTTCTTGTTACGATCAACATTTCATTCGTTTCGATGCAGAATTCCTTCTTTTTTATTCTCGTTTTCTCGTTATTATCATTGTTTCCTTTGTTTTGATGCATGTTTCCTTCATTTTGATGCTCCTTTCTTATTACGATCGGCATTTCCATTGTTTCGATTAATTTTTCCTTCATTTCGATGCTCCTTTTCTCGTTACGATCAACATTTCCTTCGTCTCAAAGAATATTTACTTCATTTTAATGCTCATTTTCTCATTACGATCAATATTTCTTTCGTTTCGATGCATATTTTCTTCATTTTGATGCTCCTTTTCTTGTTACGATCAGCGTTTCATTCGTTTTGATGCAGATTTCATTCGTTTTGATTCTCATTTTCTCATTACGATCAACATTACCTTCGTTTCGAAGCATATTTCCTTCATTTTGATGCTCATTTTCTCGTTACGATCAACATTTCATTTGTTTCTATGCAGATTTCCATCATTTAGATGCTCCTATTCTCATAACGATCAATATTTCCTTCGTTTCGATGAATATTTTCTTCATTTTAATGCTTATTTTATCGTTACGATCAATATTTTCTTCGTTTCGATGTATATTTCCTTTATTTTGATGCACTTTTTCTCGTTACGGTCAGCATTTACTTCGTTTCGATGCATATTTACTTCATTTTGATGCCCATTTTCTCATTACGATCAATATTTTCTTCATTTTCGATGAATATTTCCTTCATTTTAATGCTCATTTTCGCTTTACGATCAACATTTCCTTCGTTTCGATGCATATTTCCTTCATTTTGATGCTGCTCTCCTTGTTACGATCAACATTTCATTCATTTCGATGCAGATTTCCTTCTTTTTGATGCCTGTTTTCTCGTTATGATCAATGTTTCATTTGTTTCGATGCATATATCTTTCTTTTTGATGCTCGTTTTCTCGTTATGATCAATGTTTCCTTTGTTACGATGCATATTTCCTTCATTTTGATGCTCCTTTTCTCATTACGATCAATATTTCCTTTGTTTCGATGCACATTTCCTTCATTTTAATGCTCATTTTCTCGTTACGATCAACATTTCATTCGTTTTGAAGCAGATTTCCTTCTTTTTGATTCTCGTTTTCTCATTATTATCAATGTTTCCTTCGTTTAGATGCATGTTTCCTTCATTTTGATGCTCCTTTCTCATTACGATCAGCATTTCCATCGTTTCGATTAATATTTCCTTCATTTCGATGCTCATTTGCTCGTTACGATCAATATTTTCTTCGTTTCGATGTATATTTTTTTCATTTTGATGCACTTTTTCTCGTTACGATCAGCATTTACTTCGTTTTGATGCATATTCACTTCATTTCGATTCCCATTTTCTCATTACGATCAACATTTCCTTCGTTTAGATGAATATTTCCTTCATTTTAATGCTCATTTTCTCGTTACGATCAACATTTCCTTCGTTTCGATGCATATTTTTTTCATTTTGATGCTCCATTTCTTGTTACGATCAACATTTCATTCATTTTGATGCAGATTTCCTTCTTTTTTATGCCCGTTTTCGCGATATGATCAATATTTCCTTTATTTCGATGCATATTTCCTTTTTTTATGCTCGTTTTCCATTATGATCAATGTTTCCTTTGTTACGATGCATATTTCCTTCATTTTGATGTTCCTTTTCTCATTACGATCAATATTTCCTTTGTTTCGATGCATATTTCCTTCATTTTAATGCTCATTTTCTCGTTACGATCAACATTTCATTTGTTTCGATGCAGATTTTCTTCTTTTTGATTCTCGTTTTCTCGTTATTATCAATGTTTCCTTTGTTTCGATGCATGTTTCCTTCATTTTGATGCTCCTTTGTCATTATGATCAGCTTTCCATCATTTCGATTAGTATTTCCTTCATTTCGATGCTCCATTTCTCGTTACGATCAGCGTTTCCTTCGTTTCGATGAATATTTCCCTCATTTATATGCACTTTTTCTCGTTACGATCAACATTTACTTCATTTCGATGCATATTTCCTTTATTTTGATGCTCCTTTACTCGTTACGATCAACATTTCCTTCGTTTCGACACATATTTCCTTCATTTTGATGCTCATTTTCTCATTACGATCAATCTTTCCTTTGTTTCGATGCATATTTACTTCATTTTGATGCTCCTTTTCTTCTTACGATCAATATTTCTATTGTTTCGATTCAGATTTCCTTCTTTTTGATGCTCGTTTACCCGTTACGATTAATATTTCCTTTGTTTCGATACATATTTCCTTCGTTTTGATTCTTATTTTCTCGTTACGATCAATATTACCTTCGTTTCGATGCATATTTCCTTCACTTTGATGCTCCTTTTCTCGTTAAGATCAATATTTCCTTCGTTTCGATGCATATTTCCATCATTTTGGTGCACTTTTTCTAGTTACGATCAGCATTTCCTTCGTTTCGATGCATATTTCCTTCAATTCGATGCTCCTTTTCTTATTACGATCAACATTTCATTTGTTTCGATGCAGATTCCATCATTTTGATGTTCCTTTTCTCAGTACGATAAATATTTCCTTCATTTTAATGCTTATTTTCTCGTTACGATCAATATTTTCTTCGTTTCGATGTATATTTCTTTTAATTTGATACTCCTTTTCTTGTTTCGATCAACATTCATTCGTTTTGATGCAGATTTCCTTCTTTTTGATGCTCGCTTTCTCGTTACTATCAATGTTTTCTTTGTTTCGATGCATATTACCTTCATTTTTATGCTCTTTTTCTCATTACGATCAACATTTCCTTCATTTCGATGCATATTTCCTTCATTTTAATGCTCATTTTCTCGTTACGATCAATATTTCCTTCATTTCGATGCATATTTCCTTCATTTTGATGCTCCTTTTCTTGTTACGATCAGCATTTCCTTTGTTTCGATGCATATTTCCTTCATTTTGATGCTCCTTTTCTTGTTACGATCAATATTTCCTTCGTTTCGATGCATATTTCCTTCATTTTGATGCTCCTTTTCTCATTACGATCAACATTTCCTTTGTTTTTATGCATATTTCCATCATTTTAATGCTTATTTTCTCGTTACGATCTACACTTCATTCGTTTGATGCATATTTCCTTCATTTTGATGCTCCTTTTCTTGTTACGATAAGCATTTCATTCGTTTTGATGCAGATTTCCTTCTTTTTATGGTCGTTTTCTCGTTACGATCAATATTTCCTTTGTTTCGATGCATATTTCCTTCGTTTTGATTCTCATTTTCTCGTTATGATCAATATTACCTTCGTTTCGATGCATATTTCCTTCATTTTGAAGCAACTTTTATCGTTACGATCAACGTTTCATTCGTTTCAATGCAGATTTCCATCATTCTGATTTTGATGCTCCTTTTCTCGTTACGATCAATATTTCTTTCGTTTCGATGCATATTTCTTTCATTTTGATGCTAATTTTCTCGTTACAATCAACATTACCTATGTTCCGGTGCATATTTTCGTTCATTTTGATGGTCCTTTTCTTGTTACGATCAACATTTCATTAATTTCGATACAGATTTCCTTCTTTTTTATGCTCATTTTCTCATTACGATCAATATTTCCTTGGTTTCGATGCATATTTCCTTTGTTTTGATTCTCATTTTCTCGTTACGATTAATATTATATTTGTTTCGATGCATATTTCCTTCATTTTGATGCTCCTTTACTCGTTACGGGCAACATTTCATTCGTTTCGATGCAGATTTCAATCATTTTGATGCTTCTTTTCTCAGTACGATCAATATTTCCTTCGTTTCTATGATTAGTTCCTTCATTTTAATGCTCATTTTCTCGTTACGATCAACATTTTCTTCGTTTCGATGTATATTTCCTTCACTTTGATGCACTTTTTCTTGTTACGATCAGCATTTACTTCATTTCGATGCATATTTACTTCATTTTGATGCTCCTTTTCTTGTTACGATCAACATTTCATTCTTTTTGATGCAGATTTCCTTCTTTTTGATGCTCGTTTTATCGTTATGATCAATATTTCCTTTGTTTCAATGCATATTTCCTTCATTTTGAAGCTCCTTTTACTATTACGATCAATATTTCCATCGTTTCGATGAATATTTCCTTCATTTTAATGCTCATTTTCTCGTTACGATCAATATTTCCTTCTTTTCGATGCATATTTACTTCATTTTGATGCTTCTCTTCTTGTTACGATCAGCATTTCATTCGTTTCGAAGCAGATTTCCTTCTTTTTGATGCTCGTTTTCTCGTTATGATCAAAGTTTCCTTTGTTTCGATGCATATTTCCTTCTTTTTGATGCTTGTTTTCTCGTTATGATCAATGTTTCCTTTTTTACGATGCATATTTCGTTCATTTCAATGCTCCTTTTCTCGTTACGATCAATATTTCTTTCGTTTCGATGAATATTTCCTTCATTTTAATGCTCTTTTTTTCGTTACGATCAACATTTCCTTCGTTTCGATGCATATATCCTTCATTTTGATGCTCCTTTTCTTGTTACGATCAATATTTCTATTGTTTCGATGCATATTTCCTTCTTTTTTATGCTCGTTTTCTCGTTACGATTAATATTTCCTTTGTTTTGATGCATATTTCCTTCATTTAGTTTCTTATTTTCTCCTTATGATCAGCATTTCATTCATTTTTATGCGTATTTACTTTATTTGTATGCTCATTTTCTCATTATTATCAACATTTCATTCGTTTCGATGCAAATTTTCTTCTTTTTGATACTCATTTTCTCATTACGATCAACATTTCCTTCGTTTCGATGCATATTTCCTTCAATTTGATGCTTCTTTTCTTGTTACAATCAATATTTCATTCATTTCGATGCAGATATCCATCATTTTCATGCTCCTTTTCTCTGTACGATCAATATTTCCTTAGTTTCGATGAATATTTCCTTCATTTTAATGCTCATTTCCTCGTTACGATCAACATTTTCTTTGTTTTGATGTATGTTTCCTACAATTTGATGTACTTTTTCTCGTTACGATCATCATTTACTTCGTTTCGATGCATATTTACTTCATTTTGATACTCCTTTTCTTGTTACGATTAACATTTCATTTGTTTCGATGCAGATTCCTTCTTTTTGAAGCTCGTTTTCTCGTTATGTTCAATATTTCCTTTATTTCGATGCACATTTCCTTCATTTTGATTCTCCTTTTCTCATTACGATCAACATTTCCTTCGTTTTGATGAATATTTCCTTCATTTTAATGTTCATTTTTTCGTTACGATCAACATTTCATTCTTTTTGATGCATATTTCCTTCATTTCGATGCTCATTTTCTTGTTACGATCAACATTTCATTCGTTTCGATGGAGATTTCCTTCATTTTGATTCTCATTTTCTCGTTACTATCAATATTACCATCGTTTCGATGCATATTTCTTTCATTTTGATGCTCTTTTTCTCATTACGATCAACATTTTTCATTCGTTTCGATGCAGATTTCCATCATTTTGATGCTCCTTTTCTCAGTGCTATCAATATTTCCTTCGTTTCGATGAATATTTCCTTCATTTTAATGCTCATTTTTGTTACGATCAATAATCTCTTTGTTTCTATGTATATTTCCTTCATTTTGGTAAACTTTTTCTCGTTACGATCAGCATTTACTTCGTTTCGATACATATTTATTTCATTTTGATGCTCCATTTCTTGTTACGATCACCATTTAATTCGTTTTGATGCAGATTACCTTCTTTTTTATGCTCGTTTTCTCGTTATGATCAATATTTCTATTGTTTCGATGCATATTTCCTTCATTTTGATGCTCTTTTTCTCATTACGATCAGTATTTCCTTCATTTCGATGAATATTTCCTTCATTTTTATGCTCTTTTTCTCGTTACGATCAACATTTACTTCGTTTTGATGCATATTTCCTTTATTTTGATGCTCCTTTACTGGTTACGATTAACATTTCCTTCATTTCGACAAATATTTTCTTCATTTTGATGCTCATTTTCTCGTTACGATCAATCTTTCCTTCGTTTTGATGCATATTTACTTCATTTTGATGCTCCTTTTCTTCTTTCGATCAATATTTCTATTGTTTCTATGTAGATTTCCTTCTATTTGATGCTCTTTTTTTCGTTACGATCAGTATTTCCTTTGTTTCGATGCATATTTTCTTCGTTTTGATTCTTATTTTCTCGTTACGATCAGCATTTCCTTTGTTTTTATGCATATTTACTTTATTTATATGCTCCTTTTCTCGTTACGATCAACATTTCACTCGTTTTGATGCAAATTTTCTTCTTTTTGATGCTCATTTTCTCTTTACGATCAATATTTCCTTCGTTTTGATGCATATTTTCTTCATTTTGAGGTACTTTTTCTAGTTACGATCAGCATTTCCTTCGTTTCGATGCATATTTCCTTCAATTTGATGCTCCTTTTCTTGTTACGATCAACATTTCATTCGTTTAGATGCAAATTTCCATCATTTTCTTGCTCCTTTTCTGAGTACGATCAATATTTCCATCGTTTCGATGAATATTTCCTTCATTTTAATGCTCATTTTCTCGTTACGATCAACATTTTATTCGTTTCGATGTATATTTCCTTCAATTTAATGCACTTTTTCTCGTTACGATCAACATTTTATTCGTTTCGATGCATATTTACTTCATTTTGATACTCATTTTCTTGTTACGATCAACATTTCATTCGTTTCGATGCTGATTTCTATCTTTTTGATGCTCGTTTTCTCGTTACTATCAATGTTTCCTTTGTTTCGATGCATATTTTCTTCATTTTGATTCTCCTTTTCTCATTACGATCAACATTTCCTTCGTTTCGATGCATATTCCCTTCATTTTAATGCTCATTTTCTCGTTAAGATCAATATTTCCTTTGTTTCGATATATATTTCCTTCATTTTGATGTTATTTTCTTGTTACGATCAGCATTTCCTTGGTTTCGATGCATGTTTCATTCATTTTGATGCTCCTTTTCTTGTTACGATCAATATTTCTTTTGTTTCGATGCATATTTCCTTCATTTTGATGCTCCTTTTCTCATTACAATCAATATTTCTTTCAATTCTACGCATATTTCCTTCATTTTAATGCTTATTTTCTTGTTACGACCAACATTTCATTCATTTCGATGTAGTTTTTCTCCTTTTTTATGCTCATTTTCTCGTTACGATCAATATTTCCTTCGTTTCGATGCATATTTTCTTCATTTTGAGGCACTTTTTCTAGTTACGATCAGCATTTCCTTCGTTTCGATGCATATTTCCTTCAATTTGATGCTCCTTTTCTAGTTACGATCAATATTTCATTCGTTTCGATGCAGATTTCCATCATTTTCATGCTTCTTCTCAGTACGATCAATATTTTTTTCGTTTCGATGAATATTTTCTTCATTTTAATGCTCATTTTCTCATTACGATCAATATTCTCTTCGTTTTGATGTATATTTCCTTCAATTTGATGCACTTTTTCTCGTTACGGTCAGCATTTACTTTGTTTCGTTGCATATTTACTTCATTTTGATACTCCTTTTCTTATTACGATCTACATTTCATTCGTTTCGACGCTGATTTTCGTCTTTTTGATGCTCGTTTTCTCGTTACTATCAATGTTTCCTTCCTTTCGATGCATATTTCTTTCATTTTGATGCTCCTTTTCTCATTACGATCAACATTTCCTTCGTTTCGATGCATATTTCTTTCATTTTAATGCTCATTTTCTCGTTACGATCAATATTTCCTTTGTTTCAATGTATATTTCCTTCATTTTGATGCTCCTTTTATTGTTACAATCAGCATTTCCTTTGTTTCGATGCATATTTCCTTCATTTTGATGCTCCTTTTCTTGTTACGATCAATATTTCTTTCATTTCGATGCATATTTCCTTCATTTGATGCTCCTTTTCTCATTACAATCAACATTTCCTTCATTTCTATGCATATTTCCTTCATTTTAATGCTTAATTTCTCGTTATGATCAACATTTCCTTCGTTTTGATGCATATTTCCTTCATTTTGATGCTCCTTTTCTTGTTATGATCCGCATTTCATTCGTTTCAATGCAGATTTCCTTCTTTTTTATGCTCGTTTTCACGTTATGATCAATATTTCCTTTGTTTCGATGCATATTTCCTTCGTTTTGATTCTCATTTTCTCGTTATGATCAATATTACCTTCGTTTCGATGCATATTTCCTTCATTTTGATGCTACTTTTCTCGTTACGATCAACATTTCATTCGTTTCAATGCAGATTTTCATCATTCTGATTTTGATGCTCCTTTCTCGTTACGATCAACATTTCTTTTATTTCGATGAATATTTCTTTCATTTTGATGCTCATTTTCTCATTACAATCAACATTACCTACATTTCGATGCATATTTTCTTCGTTTTGATTCTCATTTTCTAGTTTCGATCAATATTACTTTCGTTTCGATGCATATTTTCTTCATTTTGATGCTCCTTTTCTTGTTACGATCAACATTTCATTAGTTTCATGCATATGTCCATCATTTTGATTTTGATGCTCATTTTGTCGTTACGATCAAGATTTCCTTCGTTTCGATGCATATTTACTTCATTTTGATGCATTTTTTCTCGTTACGATCAGCATTTCCTTCTTTTCGATGCATATTTACTCATTTTGATGCCCCTTTTCTTTTAACGATCAATATTTCATTCGTTTCGATGCAGATTTCCTTCTTTGTATGCTCGTTTTCTCATTATGATCAATAATACCTTCGTTCCGATGAATATTTCCTTCATTTTGATGCTTCTTTTCTTGTTACGATCAATATTTCATTCGTTTCGATGCATATTTCCTACTTTTTTATGTTCGTTTTCTCGTTATGATCAATGTTTCCTTTGTTTCGATGCATATTTCCTTCTTTTTGATGCTCGTTTTCTCATTATGATCAATGTTTCCTTTGTTTCGATGCATATTTCCTTCATTTTAATGCTCCTTTTCTCTTTACGATCAACATTTCCTTCGTTTTGATGAATATTTCCTTCATTTTAATTCACATTTTCTCGTTATGATCAACATTTCCTTCGTTTTGATGCTTATTTCCTTCATTTTGATGCTCCTTTTCTTGTTATGATCAACATTTCATTCATTTTGATGCAGATTTCCATCTTTTTATGCGTATTTTCTCATTACGATCAATATTTCCTTGGTTTCGATGCATATTTCCTTTGTTTTGATTCTCATTTTCTCATTTTGATGCTCCTTTTCTTGTTACGATCAACATTTCATTCGTTTCAATGCAGATTTCCATCATTTTGATGCTCATTTTATAATATCTTAGTTCAATTAGATTTTTTTTAGAAAGCCCAAAACCTATTTATTTATTTTATGGCCCAAAAGGCCAGCCCTATCTTAGCCCAACTAGATTTTGTTAGAAAGCCCAAAACCTAATTATTTATTTTTATGGCCCAAAAGGTCAGCCCAATTAAGCCCAACTAGATTTTTTTTAGAAAGCCCAAATTTATTTATTTATTTATTTTGTGGCCTAAAGTTTCAGCCCACTTAAATGGCTTGATATATTATTATAAAGGCTAAAGTTAAAAAAAAGAGAGAGAAGAACGGGAGAAGAAAAGCAAAAGAGGGGAAAGAAGAGAGGAAGAGGAGAAACCCTTGTTGATCAAATTCTCCCTTACAACCCTCATCCTAGGTGGTTTTTAAGTTGTTTTGAGGTAAGTGGTGTGTGAATTAAGCTTCCTTCTTCCATGGTTTTGTAATTTTGTGGTGTTTTTCTTTTTGGTATGTGGGTAATTTGCAGACTGTTCGAACTGACTTTGAGATAGCTATTGCCCTTGAAACTTTACAAACTTAATTTCTGTACGTAGCTGAACTCGTTAGCTTTCCGTAGCCACTTGAAACGCCTCAATCCGATTATTCTACAATTAGTTATGATTTTTCTCGTAAACTGCCGCTAGCTGGAAAATTTCAGAATTTTATGTCGAATTCAAACTTATTTTCTATCGTTTCGTTTAGTTAATGTATTGAAACGGGTTATGTGGGATTGGGAACTGATGTTAAGGAGTTACATACCATTTTTATTTAATATCGACTCGTTCGAACTCGATTAGGATTTGTTTTTAGCAATGAAAGGGATGTTACCGCTAATAGTTAGTTATATTTAATTTGTCTTTAATTACTCATCTCCTTTCTAGGTAAAGAATCATCGACGAAGGGCAAGGGACCGACTTCAGATTCCGGAGAGAGTTAATCACTTCCTTGTGAGTTGATAATTCGGGAACGCCTTCTCTTGTGGGAAGTGTGGACCCTCGATAAATGTGCATTTATTTTAGTTTTAGTTAATTGATAAGAAAATTATTTGGTATTGTGTTATGTGATAAAGAGCCTGATTGGTTCGATTGCTCTGGTTAGAGTCCTGTTAGCCATTTTATGAGTATTATTGATTTTAACTTATGTTGAAGAGCCTTGCCGGCTCGGTATCTGATAACATTTATTGTGAATTATTTGAGAATTGATTTCTGGTTATTCTTGTGTGCTATTAAGACTCTAACTTGAGTCGTTATTCATCTTATGATACATATTCATATGTATGTCTGGTACCAAGGTTAGTAGCCCGAATTGGTCACGGTTCGGGTGAGTTGGAGCGACATTGAATAAATAGCCCTAATTTGTCGCGGTTCGGGTGAGTTAGAGTGACAACCAAGTTGCCCGTTGCTTGGCAAACCCGGGTGAGTTAGATCTAACGGGGCACCTGTCCATTTGCCAAATAATGATACTTTGGAGGGTGATCGTTAGATGGATCAGTCTATTATAGGCTCAGTCAACGTCACCGGTGTGGGACATGCATGTCATATATGTTTATATGTTTGATCATTTCAAGTATTCACGTCGATATTGAATTATGAACTTTAGCACATGGCGGGTTGAGAAAGAATATTAATGTGCATTTTATCTAGAGTAACGGTGACGGGCTTGGACTGTCTCTCGACGGAGAGCTCAGTTCGAGGAGGATATTGACTACCCACGCGTCTTTTATGTGATAACATGTTGTTTGAACTAATTGTGTTATTCATAAATGTGCACTAAGGTTTTTATTTTCATTAATATTTACACTGAGTGAGAATAGTTATTGTGGGACGAAATGTTGGATTTTATGTTATGAACCGCGAGTGGGAATACATGCTTCGTATAAGGGTCGGGGTGACCGGCTTATCACCTCACTGAGCTAGTGGTTTTGCTCACCCCATCATTCTTTCCTTTTCAGGCTGTTGATATCGTTTTGGTTGGAGGTTTGCCTATCGTTTGCTCGTCATCCAATCCGTGTTTTGGGTACTTTCTCTTTTATGTAAATTGACGGATTCATTGGCGAGATTGTTTAGCTTATATTTGGTGACCCCCTTGATGTTCTTTTTGTACCTTCGCGATGTTATATCGTTCATGTATATTTTCTTTAAACTAAGTTACACCATTGTATTTTGTACCTTTGTAAATCCTTGTTGATACTTTATGAGATGATGTCCTTGGGTTGTACCCGTTGTTATCAGTTGTTCAGTTCTACAGGTACTTGATAGCAAGCCTTACGTTTTCTATAAACTTTGTGGAGTGGAGTGCACCCATTCTGTGAAATTTATGGTTAACGTGGCGGTTGTCGCGCTCTGTCTGGGGTCGGGGCGTGACAACTTTCTTGGTATCAGAGCCTGGTTTTATGATTCTCATTCTTTTTAAGTCGAGCCAATGGGTCCAACATTGTTTCTATGTCATCCTAAGGTATCGTATTGCCTTGACGTTGACCTTGCATTTTCTTTCCTTTCTTCCTTTCAGTCATTATAGCACCTCCAGTTCGTCGTCGAGGTCGAGGTCGAGGACACGCTCCTCGTGATCCTCCGAGTCCTCTACTCTCTTCTGTTCCTCGAGGACATGTTTCTTCTGATCATGTCGTTCCTCCGACGGTTATGCACCCTATCAATTCTGATCATAGGGTGCCAGTTTCCCAAGTAGAGCAACCACGGGCCCAGTTGCGGGTTGAGCACATGATGACACCCGAGCAGTACCAATTGTATTATGATCACATTCGAATACATGGTGTTCCACTACCTACAACGGCTCATACAACTACGACTGTCACTGAAGAGGTTCTTCGTGCTAATGAATCGATTCGACCTACATCTAATGTACCAGTTTTTACTCCAGAAATGGCTTTAGGAGGTTCTACTTCTCGAGGTGCACTTTTTATACCTGATTTGGTGAAAGCAGTTGAAAACATGGGGACTTCGAAATTTGACGGTGCAAGAGATGTTTCTAAAGCGGGGGCATGGTTAAAGGAGATTACAGAGACCTTTGACACTTTGATGATTGAAGAATGTTATCGTGTGGTCATTGCAACCAAGCTGTTAGGCCCAGATGCACGACGATGGTGGCAGAATCTTAAAGAGACATCTTCGGTTACTATTACGTGGGCTATCTTTGTGGAACGATTCAAAGATCGATACTTCTCTCAGTACATCAAGGATCAGAAGAGAAAGGAGTTCTTCAACCTCTTTCAAGGCATTATGTCGGTCGTGGAGTACGAAAGCAAATTTCTGGAATTGCGAGAATTCGCTCCTGAGTCATATACGACGAGAGACTTATGCAAGAGATTTGAAGATGGTCTTAATTTAAATATTCGAGATCGCATCAAGTCCGGAGACAAGTACGAGAGTCTTGACGATCTCGTAGAAGAAGCCCTGAGGGTAGAAGGTTTAGTTCAGGCGAGACATAAGCTTGCAGAACGATCTCAAAAGAAAAGGCAAGGGAGCGCATTTCCAGGAAATGCATCAAAGGTGTATAGGGGTGTGGGATCTTCGCGTGGCGCACCAAGTTCAGTACCTATTAGTTTTCCTCAACCTCGGGAGCAGTTTAGTAGAGGCGGGAGCAATGTCTCGGGATCGGTTGGTGAAAATCGCAAGTGCCAGAATTGCTTAAAATATCACGACGGCCCCTGTAAGGCTCCTCAAGTATGTTTTCAGTGTCGACAGCCGGGGCATATGCGAAGTTCTTGTCCTCATCTTATGGGAGCGAGCAATCAGGGTTCTAGTCAACTTCGTGATAAACTAACATATTCTACACCCAGAGATACTCGATCTGCAGTTACCAGAGTGCCCGATGCCTCAAGCGGCCCTAGTACTCAATCACCTATGCAAGGAAGGAAGCAAACTAGAGTATTTCATATTTCCCAGGAAGAGGCTCGCTCAGATCCGAAGGTTGTGACAGGTAATTTATAATCTGAGTATTTTCACATGCTAGATCTAACCCCGCCTTGTTATGCCACTTGATTACGAATAAAACATTCGTAAGAAATTCTATCTTTTCGAATTTTTAAATCACAATCTCACCTAATATTGCTTCTTTAGGCCATGTGTTTGTGGGAGACCATCAGCTCTACGCTTTATTTGACCCAGGTTCTGATAGGTCTTATATCCGGGATGATCTTACTGCGATCTTAGATTATCCTATCTCTCATTTGTCACCTGGAATCATCGTTCATACCCCTCTTGGAGAGCGTCTAATTTGTGATTCGGTATTCCTTGGTTGTCCATTGAAGATCAAAGATGTCATTTTAGAGGCTGAATTGATACCATTGCCTTTGATTGATCTTGATGTTATTCTTGGCATGGATTGACTTTCTTCTCATCATGTAATTCTCGATTGCCATGAGAAGCTTGTTATTTTTCGTAGACCAGGATTCTCAGAACTTGTTTTTGAAGGTAAACTTCAAACGAGATCCCTCTCTTTTATTTCAATGTTGACTGCGCATAAATTAATGCGTAAGGGTTGTGAGGCATTCTTGGCATTTGTCATCGATACTTCTCTTTCTGAAACTAAACTAGATGACATCCCGATCGTGAATGAATTTCCTGATGTCTTTCCCGAAGACTTACCAGGACAACCTCCGAATCGAGAGATTAATTTTTTCATTGACGTACTTCCTGGAATCACACCTATATCGATTACTCCATATCGAATGTCGCCTGCTGAGCTCAAGGAACTCCAGACACAACTTGGGGAATTATTGGAGAAGGGGTTCATACGACCTAGCAAATCTCCGTGGGGTGCTCCAGTTCTTTTTGTCAAGAAGAAAGATGGATCACTTCGCCTATGTGTCGACTACCGTCAATTGAACAAGGTGACAATTAAGAACAAATATCCTCTTCCAAGAATTGATGATCTGTTTGATCAATTGCAAGGAGCAAGTGTCTTCTCAAAAATTGATTTGCGATCCGGTTATCACCAACTCAAGATTAGGGAATCTAATATCCCTAAGTCTGCTTTTCGAACCAGATACGGTCATTTTGAATTCTGTGTTATGCCTTTTGGACTCACAAATGCACCTGCAGCTTTTATGGATCTTATGAATCGGGTCTTTCGGCCGTACTTAGATAAGTTTGTCATCATCTTCATTGATGACATTCTTATTTATTCTAAATCGGACAACGAGCATTCTCATCATCTAAGAATTGCTCTGAACATTCTCAGAGAAAATCAACTTTATGCTAAATTCTCAAAGTGTGAATTTTGGCTTCGTGAGGTAAGCTTTTTGGTTCATCAAATTTCTAAAGAAGGAATCTACGTCGATCCAGTGAAGATTCAAGCTATACTAGATTGGGAGCGTCCAAAGAACGTGACAGAGATTCGTAGTTTTCTGGGATTAGCTGGATATTATCGACGGTTTGTCAAAGACTTTTCGTTATTGGCTTCATCTTTGACTAAATTGACTCGAAAAGGGGTAAAACTTGAATGGAATGAAGAATGCGAGGAAGCATTTCAAGAATTGAAAAGACAACTCGTTTCAGCTCCTATTCTTGCTTTGCCAGACCCAGCGATTGGAGAATTTACCATTTATAGCGACGCCTCGAGACAAGGATTAGGATGCGTTCTCATGCAAGAAGGAAAGGTTATTGTCTACGCTTCAAGGCAATGGAAGAAGAACGAAGAAAATTATCCTACACATGATTTAGAGTTGGCTGCAATCGTCTTTGCATTGAAGATCTGGAGGCACTATCTGTATGGTGCAACTTGTCGGGTTTTCACTGATCACAAGAGCTTAAAGTATATCACCACGCAAAAGGAGCTCAACCTCAGGCAAAGGCGATGGATGGAGTTGATTAGTGACTATGACTTAGTCATCGATTATCATCCTGGTAAGGCGAACGTTGTTGCAGATGCTCTGAGTAGAAAGTCTTCTACCTCACTTGCTTCGATTCAATCTTTTTATCTTCCTATGTTGGAGCAATTTAAATCTTTACACATTTCGCTCTATTGTGAAAAGTCTAATGATTCTGCCTTAATCGCCAAATTCGAGGTTAGACCTACCTTGTTCGAGAAAATTAGAGAAAGACAATCACACGATGTTTATTTAAAACAGAAGATGGCGAAGCTAAATCAAGGAAAAGAAACAGAATTTCAAATTCGGGATGATGGACTTCTTACTTTTAAAAATCGTGTTTGTGTTCTATCAGAACTTGATGTTCGTAGAGCTATTCTTGAAGAAGCCCATTCTTCAGCCTATGCTATGCATCCTGGTAGTACCAAAATGTATAGAACACTTCAGGAGCATTATTGGTGGCCAGGTATGAAACGGGACACTACTGAATTTGAATCAAAGTGCTTATCATGCCAACAGATTAAAGCGGAGCACCAAAAACCAGCCGGCATGCTTCAACCACTACCTATTCCTGAGTGGAAATGGGAAAACGTCACAATGGATTTTGTTTCTGGTTTACCTCGAACCCAAAAGGGTCATGACTCAATTTGGGTCATTGTCGATCGTCTGACGAAATCGGCACATTTCCTTCCGGTGCATACCAACGAATCTTTAGAGAAACTTGCCAAGTTATATGTCGATGAGATCGTGAGATTGCACGGAGTACCAGTGTCAATCATATCTGATCGTGATCCAAGATTCACTTCCCGTTTTTGACCTAGTCTGCAGAAAGCGCTAGGTACAAAATTACTATTCAGTACCTCGTTTCATCCACAGACTGATGGACAGTCAGAGAGAACTATACAGACACTAGAAGACATGCTACGTGCAGTGGTGTTGAATTTGGGAGGTAGCTGGGATAAGTACGTGACTTTGGTGGAGTTCGCTTATAACAACAGTTATCATTCAAGCATTGGAATGCCCCCGTACGAAGCTCTGTATGGCCGAAAGTGTCGAACACCACTCTTTTGGGATGAGATTGGCGAGAGACAAATCGAACAAGTAGAGCTTATCGAAGATGCGAAGGCAAAAATACAACTTATTCGAGACAGACTTAAGGCAGCGCAAGATCGACAGAAAAGCTACGTAGATAATAGGAGGCGCGATTTGGAGTTTAATGAAGAGACAAAGTTTTTCTGAAAGTTTCTCCATGGAAGGGCGTGTTGCGATTCCGTCGTCGAGGAAAGTTGAGTCCAAGGTATATTGGCCCATTTACGATCGTGCAAAGGATTGGTCGTGTCGCGTATCGACTTGAGCTACCATCGGAATTATCGAAGATTCACGATGTCTTCCATGTCTCTATGCTTAGAAAATATGAACCAGATCCTTCGCACGTGCTCAAATATCCCCCAGTTGTATTAAAGGAAAATCTATCGTACGAAGTACAACCTGTTCAAATTGTAGATCGCCGAGAGAAAATGCTTCGTAACAAATCCATTCCTATGGTGAGAGTTCTATGGAGAAGTGATCAAATTGAAGAAGAAACATGGGAACCAGAGTCAGTCATGCGTCAACAACATCCAAATCTCTTTTCATCTCTAGGTACGTTTATGTTTCGAGGACGAAATTTTTTTGAGGAGGGGATACTTTATAATATCTTAGTTTAATTAGATTTTTTTTAGAAAGCCCAAAACCTATTTATTTATTTTATGGCCCAAAAGGCCAGCCCTATCTTAGCCCAACTAGATTTTGTTAGAAAGCCCAAAATCTAATTATTTATTTTTATGGCCCAAAAGGTCAGCCCAATTAAGCCCAACTAGATTTTTTTTAGAAAGCCCAAATTTATTTATTTATTTATTTTGTGGCCTAAAGTTTCAGCCCACTTAAATGGCCTAATATATTATTATAAAGGCTAAAGTTAAAAAAAAGAGAGAGAAGAACGGGAGAAGAAAAGCAAAAGAGGGGAAAGAAGAGAGGAAGAGGAGAAACCCTTGTTGATCAAATTCTCCCTTACAACCCTCATCCTAGGTGGTTTTTAAGTTGTTTTGAGGTAAGTGGTGTGTGAATTAAGCTTCCTTCTTCCATGGTTTTGTAATTTTGTGGTGTTTTTCTTTTTGGTATGTGGGTAATTCGCAGACTGTTCGAACTGACTTTGAGATAGCTATTGCCCTCGAAACTTTACAAACTTAATTTCTGTACGTAGCTGAACTCGTTAGCTTTCCGTAGCCACTTGAAACGCCTCAATCCGATTATTCTACAATTAGTTATAATTTTTCTCGTAAACTGCCGCTAGCTGGAAAATTTCAGAATTTTATGTCGAATTCAAACTTATTTTCTATCGTTTCGTTTAGTTAATGTATTGAAACGGGTTATGTGGGATTGGGAACTGATGTTAAGGAGTTACATACCATTTTTATTTAATATCGACTCGTTCAAACTCGATTAGGATTTGTTTTTAGCAATGAAAGGGATGTTACCGCTAATAGTTAGTTATATTTAATTTGTCTTTAATTGCTCATCTCCTTTCTAGGTAAAGAACCATCGACGAAGGGCAAGGGACCGACTTCAGATTTCGGAGAGAGTTAATCACTTCCTTGTGAGTTGATAATTCGGGAACGCCTTCTCTTGTGGGAAGTGTGGACCCTCGATAAATGTGCATTTATTTTAGTTTTAGTTAATTGATAAGAAAATTATTTGGTATTGTGTTATGTGATAAAGAGCCTGATTGGTTCGATTGCTCTGGTTAGAGTCCTGTTAGCCATTTTATGAGTATTATTGATTTTAACTTATGTTGAAGAGCCTTGCCGGCTCGGTATCTGATAACATTTATTGTGAATTATTTGAGAATTGATTTCTGGTTATTCTTGTGTGCTATTAAGACTCTAACTTGAGTCGTTATTCATCTTATGATACATATTCATATGTATGTTTGGTACCAAGGTTAGTAGCCCGAATTGGTCACGGTTCGGGTGAGTTGGAGCGACATTGATTAAGTAGCCCGAATTTGTCGCGGTTCGGGTGAGTTAGAGTGACAACCAAGTTGCCCGTTGCTTGGCAAACCCGGGTGAGTTAGATCTAACGGGGCACCTGTCCATTTGCCAAATACTGATACTTTGGAGGGTGATCGTTAGATGGATCAGTCTATTATAGGCTCAGTCAACGTCACCGGTGTGGGACATGCATGTCATATATGTTTATATGTTTGATCATTTCAAGTATTCACGTCGATATTGAATTATGAACTTTAGCACATGGCGGGTTGAGAAAGAATATTAATGTGCATTTTATCTAGAGTAACGGTGACGGGCTTGGACTGTCTCTCGACGGAGAGCTCAGTTCGAGGAGGATATTGACTACCCACGCGTCTTTTATGTGATAACATGTTGTTTGAACTAATTGTGTTATTCATAAATGTGCACTAAGGTTTTTATTTTCATTAATATGTACACTGAGTGAGAATAGTTATTGTGGGACGAAATGTTGGATTTTATGTTATGAACCGCAAGTGGGAATACATGCTTCGTATAAGGGTCGGGGTGACCGGCTTATCACCTCACTGAGCTAGTGGTTTTGCTCACCCCCATCATTCTTTCCTTTTCAGGCTGTTGATATCGTTTTAGTTGGAGGTTTGCCTATCGTTTGCTCGTCATCCAATCCGTGTTTTGGGTACTTTCTCTTTTATGTAAATTGACGGATTCATTGGCGAGATTGTTTAGTTTATATTTGGTGACCCCCTTGATGTTCTTTTTGTACCTTCGCGATGTTATATCGTTCATGTATATTTTCTTTAAACTAAGTTACACCATTGTATTTTGTACCTTTGTAAATCCTTGTTGATACTTTATGAGATGATGTCCTCGGGTTGTACCCTTTGTTATCAGTTGTTCAGTTCTACATGTATTTGATAGCAAGCCTTACGTTTTCTATAAACTTTGTGGAGTGGAGTGCTCCCATTCTGTGAAATTTATGGTTAACGTGGCGGTTGTCGCGCTCTGTCTGGGGTCGGGGCGTGACACATTTTCTCAGTACGATCAATATTTCCTTCATTTTGATTCTCCTTTTCTTGTTACGATCAGCATATCCTTTGTTTCGATGCATATTTCCTTCATTTTGTTTTTCTTGTTACGATCAATATTTCTTTCGTTTCGATGCATATTTCCTTCATTTTGATGCTCCTTTTCTCATTACGATCAACATTTCCTTCATTTCTATGCATATTTCCTTCATTTTAATGCTTATTTTCACGTTACGATCAACATTTCCTTCGTTTTGATGTATATTTCTTTCATTTTGATGCTATTTTCTTGTTACGATTAGCATTTCATTTGTTTCGATGCAGATTTCCATCTTTTTTATGCTCGTTTTCTCGTTATGATCAATATTTCCTTTGTTTCGATGCATATTTCCTTTGTTTTGATTCTTATTTTTTCGTTATGATCAATATTACCTTCATTTCGATGCATATTTCTTTGATTTTGATGCTACTTATCTGGTTACGATCAACATTTCATTCGTTTCAATGCAGATTTTCATCATTCGGATTTTGGTGCTCTTTTCTCGTTATGATCAATATTTCTTTCATTTCGATGCATATTTCTTTCATTTTGATGCTCATTTTCTCGTTACAATCAACATTACCTGCGTTTCTATGCATATTTTCTTCGTTTTGATTCTCATTTTCTCGTTTCGATCAATATTACCTTCGTTTCGATGCATATTTCCTTCATTTTGATGCTCATTTTCTCGTTATGATCAACGTTTCATTAGTTTAGATGCATATATCCATCATTTTGATTTTGATGCTCATTTTGTCGTTACGATCAAGATTTCCTTCGTTTCGATGCATATTTACTTCTTTTTGATGCATTTTTTCTCGTTACGATCAGCATTTCCCTATTTTCGATGCATATTTACTCATTTTGATGCCCCTTTTCTTTTTACGATCAATATTTCATACGTTTCGATACAAATTTCCTTCTTTTTATGCTCATTTTCTCGTTATGATCAATATTTCCTTCGTTTCGATGAATATTCCCTTCATTTTGATGCTCATTTTCTTGTTACGATCAACATTTCATTCCTTTCGATGCAGTTTTCTTTCGTTTTGATGCTCCTTTTCTTGTTACGATCAATATTTCATTCATTTCGATGCATATTTCCTTCTTTTTTATGCTCATTTTCTCATTACAATCAATATTTCCTCGGTTTCGATTTATATTTCCTTTGTTTTGATTCTCATTTTCTCGTTACGATCAATATTATCTTTGTTTTGATGCATATATCCTTCATTTTGATGCTCATTTTCTTGTTACGATCAACATTTCATTCGTTTCGATGCAGATTTCCATCATTTTGATGCTCCTTTTCTCAGTACGATCAATATTTCCTTCGTTTCGATGATTATTTCCTTCATTTTAATGCTAATTTTCTCATTATGATCAACATTTTCTTCGTTTCGATGTATATTTCCTTCACTTTGATGCCCTTTTTTCGTACGATCAGCATTTACTTCGTTTCGATGCATATTTACTTCATTTTGATGCTCCTTTTCTTGTTACGATTAACATTTCATTCGTTTAGATGCAGATTTCCTTCTTTTTGATGCTTGTTTTCTCGTTATGATCAATATTTCCTTTGTTTCTATGCATATTTCCTTCATTTTGATGCTCCTTTTCTCATTACGATCAACATTTCCTTTGTTTCGATAAATATTTCCTTCATTTTAATGCTCATTTTCTCGTTACGATCAATATTTCCTTCATTTCAATGTATGTTTCCTTCATTTTGATGCTCCTTTTCTTGTTACGATCAACATTTCTTTCATTTCGATGCAGATTTCCTTCTTTTTGATGCTCTTTTTTCGTTATTATCAATGTTTCCTTTGTTTCGATGCATATTTCATTCTTTTTTATGCTCGTTTTCTCGTTATGATGAATGTTTTCTTTGTTACGATGCATATTTCCTTCATTTTGATGCTTCTTTTCTTGTTACGATCAATATTTTATTTGTTTCGATGCAGATTTTCTTCGTTTTGATTCTCATTTTCTCGTTACGATCAATATTACCTTCATTTCGATGCATATTTCCTTCATTTTGATGCTCCTTTTCTCGTTAGGATCAATATTTTATTCGTTTCGATGCAGATTTCCATCATTTTGATGCTCTTTTTCTCAGTACGATCAATATTTCCTTCGTTTTGATGAATATTTTTTTCATTTTAATGCTCATTTTCTCGTTACGATCAACATGTATTCCCACTCGCGGTTCATAATTTAAAATCCAACATTTCGTCTCACAATAATTATTTCTCACTCAGTGTACATATTAATGAAAATAAAAACCTTAGTGCACATTTACGAATAACACAATTAGTTCAAACAAAATGTTATCACATAAAAGACGCGTGGGTAGTCAATATCCTCCTCGAACTGAGCTCTCCGTCAAGAGACAGTCCAAGCTCGTCACTGTTACTCTAGATAAAATGCACATTAATATTCTTTCTCAACACACCAAGTGCTAAAGTTCACAATTCAATATCGACGTGAATACTTGAAATGATCAAACATATAAACATATATGACATGCATGTCCCACACCGGTGACGTTGACTGAGCCTATAATAGATTGATCCATCTAACGATCACCCTCCAGAGTATCAGTATTTGGCAAATGGACAGGTGCCCCGTTAGATCTAACTCACCCGGGTTTGCCAATCCCGGGCAACTTGGTTGTCACTCTAACTCACTCGAACCACGATAATTCGGGCTACTTAATCATTGTTGCTCCAACTCACCCGAACCGTGACCAATTCGTGCTACTTAACCTTGGTACCAGGCATACATATGCATATGCATCATAAGATGAATAACGACTCAAGTTAGAGTCTTAAATGGCACACAAGAATAACCAGAAATCAATTCTCAAATAATTCACAATAAATGCTATCAAATATCGAGCCGGCAAGGCTCTTCAACATAAGTTAAAATCAATAATACTCATAAAATGGCTAACAGGACTCTAACCAGAGCAATCGAGCCAATCAGGCTCTTTACCACATAACACAATACCAAATAATTTTCTTATCAATTAACTAAAACTAAAATAAATGCACATTTATCGAGGGTCCACACTTCCCACAAGAGAAGGCGTTCCCGAATTATCAACTCACAAGGAAGTGATTAACTCTCTCTGGAATCTGAAGTCGGTCCCTTGCCCTTCGTCGATGGTTCTTTACCTAGAAAGGAGATGAGCAATTAAAGATAAATTAAATATAACTAACTATTAGCGGTAACATCCCTTTCATTGCTAAAAACAAATCCTAATCAAGTTCGAACAAGTCGATATTAAATAAAAATGGTATGTAACTCCTTAACATCAGTTCCCAATCCCACATAACCAGTTTCAATACATTAACTAAACGAAACGATAGAAAATAAGTTTGAATTCAACATAAAAATTCTGAAAATTTCCAGCTAGCGGCAGTTTACGAGAAAAATCATAACTAATTGTAGAATAATCGGATTGAGGCGTTTCAAGTGGCTACGGAAAGCTAACGAGTTCAGCTACGTACAGAAATTAAGTTTGCAAACTTTTGAGGGCAATAGCTATGTCAAAATCAGTTCGAACAGTCTGCAAATTACCCACATACCAAAAAGAAAAACCCCACAAAATTACAAAATCATGGAAGAAGGAAGCTTAATTCACACACCACTTACCTCAAAACCACTTAGAAACCACCTAGGATGAGGGTTGTAAGGGAGAATTTGATCAACAAGGGTTTCTCCTCTTCACTCTCTTCTTTCTCCTCTTTTGCTTTTCTTCTCCCGTTCTTCTCTTTTTTTTTTTTTTTAACTTTAGCCTTAATTATTATATATATCAGGCCATTTAAGTGGGCTGAAACTTTGGGCCACAAAATAAATAAATAAATAAATAAGTTTGGGCTTTCTAAAAAAAAATCTAGTTGGGCTAAGAAAGGGCTGGCCTTTTGGGCCATAAAAATAAATAAATAGGTTTTGGGCTTTCTAAAAAAAATTTAGTTGGGCTAAGTTAGGGCTTGCCTTTTGGGCCATAAAAATAAATAAATAGGTTTTGGGGCTTTCTAAAAAAAAATCTAGTTGAGCTAAAATATTATAATTTCTTTCCTTCATTTTAATGCTCATTTTCTCGTTACGATCAATATTTTCTTAGTTTCGATGAATATTTACTTCAATTTGATGCACTTTTTATCGTTACGATCAGCATTTAATTCTTTTCGATGCATATTTACTTTATTTTGATGCTCCTTTTCTTGTTACGATCAACTTTTCATTCGTTTCGATGCAGATTTCTTTCTTTTTGAAGCTCATTTTCTCGTTACTATCAATGTTTCCTTGCTTTCGATGCATATTTCCTTCATTTTGATGCTCCTTTTCTCATTACGTTCAACATTTCCTTTGTTTCGATGCATATTTTCTTCATTTTAATGGTCATTTTCTCGTTACGATCAATATTTACTTCGTTTCGATGCATATTTCTTTCATTTTGATGCTCATTTTCTTGTTACGATCAACATTTCCTTTGTTTCGATGCATATTTCCTTCATTTTGATTCTCCTTTTCTTGTTACGATCAATATTTCCTTCATTTCGATGCATATTGCCTTCATTTTGATGCTCCTTTTCTCATTACGATCAACATTTCCTTCGTTTTTATGCATATTTCCTTCATTTTAATGTTTATTTTCTCGTTAAGATCAACATTTCCTTCGTTTCGATCCATATTTCCTTCATTTTGATGCTCATTTTCTCATTACGATCAACATTTCCTTTGTTTCGATGAATATTTCCTTCATTTTAATGCTCATTTTCTCGTTACGATCAATATTTCCTTCGTTTCGTTGCATATTTCCTTCATTTTGATGCTCCTTTTCTTGTTACGATCAGTATTTCATTCGTTTCGATGCAGATTTCCTTTGTTTGATTCTCATTTTCTTGTTACGATCAAAATTTCATTTGTTTTGATGCAGATTTCCTTCGTTTTGATTCTCATTTTCTTGTTAAGATCAATATTACGTTCGTTTCGATGCATATTTCCTTCATTTTGATGCTCATTTTCTCATTACGATCAATATTTTATTCGTTTCGATGCAGATTTCCATCATTTTGATGTTCCTTTTCTCAGTACGATCAATATTTCCTTCGTTTCGATGAATATTTTCTTTATTTTAATTCTCATTTTCTAGTTACAATCAACATTTTCTTCGTTTCGATGCATATTTCCTTCATTTTGATGCACTTTTTCTCGTTACGATCAGCATTTACTTCGTTTCGATGCATATTTACTTCATTTTGATGCTCATTTTCTATTTACGATCAAAATTTCCTTTTTTATCGATGAATATTTCCTTCATTTTAATGCTCATTTTCTCATTACGATAAACATTTCCTTCTTTTCGATGCATATTTCCTTCATTTTGATACTCCTTTTCTTGTTATGATCAGCATTTCATTCATTTCGATGCAGATTTCCTTCTTTTTGACGCCCGTTTTCTCGTTATGATCAATGTTTCCTTTGTTTCGATGCATATTTCCTTCTTTTTTATGCTAGTTTTCTCGTTATGATCAATGTTTCCTTTATTACGATGCATATTTCCGTCATTTTAATGCTCCTTTTCTCATTACGATCAACATTTCCTTTGTTTCGATGCATATTTCCTTCATTTTAATGCTCATTTTCTCGTTACGATCAACATTTCATTCGTTTCGTTGCAGATTTCCTTCTTTTTGATTCTCGTTTTCTAGTTATTATCAATGTTTCCTCTGTTTCGATGCATGTTTCTTTCATTTTGATGCTCCTTTCTCATTACGATCAGCATTTCCATCGTTTCGATTAATATTTCCTTTATTTCGATGCTCCTTTTCTCGTTACGATCAACATTTCTTTCGTTTCGATGAATATTTCCTTCATTTTAATGTTCATTTTCTCGTTACGATCAACATTTCCTTCATTTCGATGCACATTTCCTTCATTTTTATGCTCCTTTTCTTGTTACGATCAGCATTTCATTCGTTTCGATGCAGATTTCCTTTGTTGGATTCTCATTTTCTCGTTACGATCAATATTACCTTCATTTCGATGCATATTTCCTTCATTTTGATGCTCATTTTCTCGTTACGATCAACATTTCATTCGTTTCAATGCAGATTTCCATCATTTTGATGCTCTTTTTCTCAGTACTATCAATATTTCCTTCGTTTCGATGAATTTTTCCTTCATTTTAATGCTTATTTTTCGTTACGATCAACAATTTCTGCGTTTCAATGTATATTTCCTTCATTTTGATGCACTTTTTCTCGTTACGATAAGCATTACTTCGTTTCGATGCATATTTATTTCATTTTAATGCTCCTTTTCTTGTTACGATCAACATTTCATTCGTTTCGATGCAGATTACCTTCTTTTTTACGCTTGTTTTCTCGTTATGATCAATATTTCTATTGTTTCGATGCATATTTCTTTCATTTTGATGCTCTTTTCTTGTTACGATCAGCATTTCCTTCGTTTCGATGAATATTTCCTTCATTTTTATGCTCTTTTTCTCGTTACGATAAACATTTACTTTATTTCAATGCATATTTCCTTCATTTTGATGCTCCTTTTCTCATTACGATCAACATTTTCTTCGTTTCGACACATATTTCCTTCATTTTGATGCTCATTTTCTCGTTACGATCAATCTTTCCTTCGTTTCGATGCATATTTACTTCATTTTGATGCTCTTTTTCTTCTTACGATCAATATTTCTAGTTTCGATGCAGATTTCTTTCTTTTTGATGCTCGTTTTCTCGTTACGATCAATATTTCCTATGTTTAGATGAATATTTTCTTCATTTTGATTCTTATATTCTCGTTACGACCAATATTACCTTCGTTTTGATGCATTTTTCCTTCATTTTGATGATCCTTTTCTCGTTACGATCAATATTTCCTTCGTTTCAATGAATATTTCCTTCATTTTGATGCACTTTTTCTAGTTACGATCAGAATTTCCTTCGTTTCGATGCATATTTCCTTCAATTTGATGCTCCTTTTCTTGTTACGATCAACATTTCATTTCTTTCGATGCAGATTTTCATCATTTGATGCTCCTTTTCTAAGTACGATCAATACTTCCTTCGTTTCGATGAATATTTCCTTCATTTTAATGCTCATTTTCTCGTTACGATCAATATTTTCTTCGTTTCGATGATTATTTCCTTCAATTTGATGCACTTTTTCTCATTACGATCAGCATTTACTTCGTTTCGATGCATATTTACTTTATTTTGATGCTCCTTTTCTTGTTACGATCAACCTTTCATTTGTTTCGATGCAGATTTCTTTCTTTTTGATGCTCGTTTTCTCGTTACTATCAATGTTTCCTTGCTTTCGATGCATATTTCCTTCATTTTAATGCTTCTTTTCTCATTACGATCAACATTTCCTTTGTTTCGATGCATATTTTCTTCATTTTAATGGTTATTTTCTCGTTACGATCAATATTTCCTTCGTTTCGATGCATATTTCCTTCATTTTGATGCTCATTTTCTTGTTACGATCAGCATTTCCTTTGTTTCGATGCATATTTCCTTCATTTTGATTCTCCTTTTCTTGTTACGATCAATATTTCCTTCATTTCGATGCATATTTCCTTCATTTTGATGCTCCTTTTCTCATTACGATCAACATTTCCTTCGTTTTTATGCATATTTCCTTCATTTTAATTCTTATTTTCTCGTTACGATCCACATTTCCTTCGTTTCGATGCATAATTCCTTCTTTGTGATGCCCGTTTTCTCATTATGATGAATGTTTCCTTTGTTACGATGCATATTTCCTTCGTTTTGATGCTCCTTTTCTCATTATGATCAACATTTCCTTTGTTTCGATGAATATTTCCTTCATTTTAATGCTCATTTTCTCGTTACGATCAATATTTCCTTCGTTTCGTTGCATATTTCCTTCATTTTGATGCTCCTTTTCTTGTTACGATCAACATTTCATTCATTTCGATGCAAATTTCCTTATTTTTGATGTTCGTTTTCGCGTTATGACCAATGTTTCCTTTGTTTCGGTGCATATTTCCTTCTTTTTGATGCTCGTTTTCTCATTATGATGAATGTTTCCTTTGTTACGATGCATATTTCCTTCATTATGATGCTCCTTTTCTCAATACGATCAACATTTTCTTTGTTTCGATGCATATTTCCATAATTTTAATGCTCATTTTCTCGTTACGATCAATATTTCATTCGTTTCGATGCATATTTCCTTCATTTTGATGCTATTTTTTTGTTACAATAAACATTTCATTCGTTTCGATGCATATTTTCATCTTTTTTATTCTCGTTTTCTCGTTATTATCAATGTTTCCTTTGTTTTCGATGCATGTTTCCTTCATTTTGATGCTCCTTTCTCATTACGATCAGCATTTCCATCGTTTCGATTAATATTTCCTTCAATTCGATGCTCCTTTTCTCGTTACGATCAACATTTCCTTCATTTTAATGCTCATTTTCTGTTTACGATCAACGTTTCCTTCGTTTCGATGCATATTTCATTCATTTTGATGCTCCTTTTCTTCTTACGATCAACATTTCATTTGTTTTGATGCAGATTTCCTTCGTTTTGATTCTCATTTTCTCGTTAAGAACAATATTACGTTCGTTTCGATGCATATTTCCTTCATTTTGATGCTCCTTTTCTCATTACGATCAATATTTTATACGTTTCGATGTAGATTTCCATCATTTTGATGTTCCTTTTCTCAGTACGACCAATATTTCCTTCGTTTCGATGAATATTTTCTTTATTTTAATGCTCATTTTCTCGTTACGATCAATATTTTCTTCGTTTCGTTGTATATTTCCTTTATTTTGATGCACTTTTTCTCGTTACGATCATCATTTACTTCGTTTCGATGCATATTTACTTCATTTTGATGCCCATTTTCTCTTTACGATCGACATTTCCTTCGTTTCGATGAATATTTCCTTCATTTTAATGCTCATTTTCTCATTACGATCAACATTTCCTTCGTTTCGATGCATATTTCCTTCATTTTGATACTCCTTTTCTTGTTATGATCAGCATTTCATTCATTTCGATGCAGATTTCCTTCTTTTTGATGCCCGTTTTCTCGTTATGATTAATGTTTCCTTTGTTTCGATGTATATTTCCTTCTTTTTTTGCTCGTTTTCTCGTTATGATCAATGTTTCCTTTATTACGATGCATATTTCCTTCATTTTAAAGCTCCTTTTCTCATTACGGTCAACATTTCCTTTGTTTCGATGAATATTTCCTTCATTTTAATGCTCATTTTCTCGATACGATCAACAATTCATTCGTTTCGATGCAGATTTCCTTCTTTTTGATTCTCGTTTTCTAGTTATTATCAGTGTTTCCTTTGTTTCGATGCATGTTTCTTTCATTTTGATGCTCCTTTCTCATTACGATCAGCACTTCCATCGTTTCGATTAATATTTCCTTCATTTCGATGCTCCTTTTCTCGTTACGATCAACATTTCCTTCGTTTCGATGAATATTTCCTTCATTTTAATGCTCATTTTCTCGTTACGATCAACATTTCCTTCGTTTCGATGTATATTTCCTTCATTTTGATGCTCATTTTCTTGTTACGATCAGCATTTCATTCGTTTCGATGCAGATTTCCTTTGTTTGATTCTCATTTTCTCGTTACGACCAATATTACCTTCGTTTCGATGCATATTTCCTTCATTTTGATGCTCCTTTTCTCGTTACGATCAACATTTTATTCGTTTCGATGCAGATTTCCATCAATTTGATGCTCCTTTTCTCAGTACTATCAATATTTCCTTCATTTCGATGATTTTGTCCTTCATTTTAATGCTTATTTTTCGTTACGATCGACAATTTCTGCTTTCAATGTATATTTCCTTCATTTTGATGCACTTTTTCTCGTTACGATAAGCATTACTTCGTTTTGATGCATATTTACTTCATTTTAATGCTCCTTTTCTTGTTACGATAAACATTTCATTCGTTTCGATGCAGATTACCTTCTTTTTTAAGCTTTTTTTCTCATTATGATCAATATTTCTATTGTTTCGATGCATATTTCCTTCATTTTGATGCTCTTTTCTTGTTACGATCAGCATTTCCTTCGTTTCGATGAATATTTCCTTCATTTTTATGCTCTTTTTCTCGTTACGATAAACATTTACTTTATTTCAATGCATATTTCCTTCATTTTGATGCTCCTTTTCTCATTACGATCAACATTTTCTTCGTTTCGACATATATTTCCTTAATTTTGATGCTCATTTTCTCGTTACGATCAATCTTTCCTTCGTTTCGATGCATATTTACTTCATTTTGATGCTCTTTTTCTTCTTACGATCAATATTTCTAGTTTCGATGCAGATTTCCTTCTTTTTGATGCTTGTTTTCTCGTTACGATCAATATTTCCTATGTTTCGATGCATATTTTCTTCATTTTGATTCTTATATTCTCGTGACGATCAATATTACCTTCATTTCGATGTATTTTTCCTTCATTTTGATGCTCCTTTTCTCGTTACGATCAATATTTCCTTTGTTTCAATGAATATTTCCTTCATTTTGATGCACTTTTTCTAGTTACGATCAGAATTTCCTTCGTTTCGATGCATATTTCCTTCAATTTGATGCTCATTTTCTTGTTACGATCAACATTTCATTTCTTTCGATGCAGATTTTCATCATTTGATGCTCCTTTTCTAAGTACGATCAATATTTTCTTCGTTTCGATGAATATTTCCTTCATTTTAATGCTCATTTTCTCGTTACGATCAAAATTTTTTCGTTTCGATGAATATTTCCTTCAATTTGATGCACTTTTTCTCGTTACGATCAGCATTTACTTCGGTTCGATGCATATTTACTTTATTTTGATGCTCCTTTTCTTGTTACGATCAACTTTCATTCGTTTCGATGCAGATTTCTTTCTTTTTGATGCTCGTTTTCTCGTTACTATCAATGTTTCCTTGCTTTCGATACATATTTCCTTCATTTTGATGCTCCTTTTCTAAGTACGATCAATATTTTCTTCATTTCGATGAATATTTCCTTCATTTTAATGCTCATTTTCTCGTTACGATCAATATTTTTTCGTTTCGATGAATATTTCCTTCAATTTGATGCACTTTTTCTCGTTACGATCAGCATTTACTTCGGTTCGATGCATATTTACTTTATTTTGATGCTCCTTTTCTTGTTACGATCAACTTTCATTCGTTTCGATGCAGATTTCTTTCTTTTTGATGCTCGTTTTCTCGTTACTATCAATGTTTCCTTGCTTTCGAGACATATTTCCTTCATTTTGATGCTCCTTTTCTCATTACGATCAACATTTCCTTTGTTTCGATGCATATTTTCTTCATTTTAATGGTCATTTTCTCGTTACGATCAATATTTCCTTCGTTTCGATGCATATTTCCTTCATTTTGATGCTCCTTTTCTTGTTACGATCAGAATTTCATTCGTTTCGATGCAGATTTCCTTTGTTTGATTCTCATTTTCTCGTTACGATCAATATTACCTTCGTTTCGATGCATATTTCCTTCATTTTGATGCTCCTTTTCTCGTTACGATCAATATTTCATTCGTTTCGATGCAGATTTCCATCATTTTGATACTCCTTTTCTCAGTACTATCAATATTTCCTTCATTTCGATGAATTTTTACTTCATTTTAATGCTTATTTTTCTTACGATCAACAATTTCTGCGTTTCAATGTATATTTCCTTCATTTTGATGCACTTTTTCTCGTTACGATAAGCATTACTTCGTTTCGATGCATATTTACTTCATTTTAATGCTCCTTTTCTTGTTACGATAAACATTTCATTCGTTTCGATGCAGATTACCTTCTTTTTTACGCTTGTTTTCTCGTTATGATCAATATTTCTATTGTTTCGATGCATATTTCTTTCATTTTGATGCTCTTTTCTTGTTACGATCAGCATTTCCTTCGTTTCGATGAATATTTCCTTCATTTTTATGCTCTTTTTCTCGTTACGATGAACATTTACTTTATTTCAATGCATATTTCCTTCATTTTGATGCTCCTTTTCTCATTACGATCAACATTTTCTTCGTTTCGACACATATTTCCTTCATTTTGATGCTCATTTTCTCGTTACGATCAATCTTTCCTTCGTTTCGATGCATATTTACTTCATTTTGATGCTCTTTTTCTTCTTACGATCAATATTTCTAGTTTCGATGCAGATTTCCTTCTTTTTGATATTCGTTTTCTCGTTACGATCAATATTTCCTATGTTTCGATGCATATTTTCTTCATTTTGATTCTTATATTCTCGTAAAGATCAATATTACCTTCATTTCGATGCATTTTTCCTTCATTTTGATGCTCCTTTTCTCGTTACGATCAATATTTCCTTCGTTTCAATGAATATTTCCTTCATTTTGACGCACTTTTTCTAGTTACGATCAGAATTTCCTTCGTTTCGATGCATATTTCCTTCAATTTGATGCTCATTTTCTTGTTACGATCAACATTTCATTTCTTTCGATGCAGATTTTCATCATTTGATGCTCCTTTTCTAAGTACTATCAATATTTCCTTCGTTTCGATGAATATTTCCTTCATTTTTATGCTCATTTTCTCGTTACGATCAATATTTTTTTCGTTTTGATGAATATTTCCTTCAATTTGATGCACTTTTCTCGTTACGATCAGCATTTACTTCATTTCGATGCATATTTACTTTATTTTGATTCTCATTTTCTTGTTACGATCAACCTTTCATTCGTTTCGATGCAGATTTCTTTCTTTTTGATGCTCGTTTTGTCGTTACTATCAATGTTTCCTTGCTTTCGATGCATATTTCCTTCATTTTGATGCTCCTTTTCTCATTACGATCAATATTTCCTTTGTTTCGATGCATATTTTCTTAATTTAATGGTCATTTTCTCGTTACGATCAATATTTCCTTCGTTTCGATGCATATTTCCTTCATTTTGATGCTCCTTTTCTTGTTACGATCAGCATTTCCTTTGTTTCGATGCATATTTCCTTCATTTTGATGCTCCTTTTCTTATTATGATCAATATTTCCTTCATTTCGTTGCATATTTCCTTCATTTTGATGCTCCTTTTCTCATTACGATCAACATTTCCTTCGTTTTTTATGCATATTTCCTTTATTTTAATGCTTATTTTCTCGTTACGATAAATATTTCCTTCGTTTTGATGGATATTTCCTTCATTTTGATGCTCCTTTTCTCATTACGATCAACATTTCCTTCGTTTTTATGCATATTTCCTTCATTTTAATGCTTATTTTCTCGTTACGATCAACATTTCCTTCGTTTCGATGCATATTTCCTTCTTTTCGATGCCCGTTTTCTCGTTACGACCAATATTACCTTCGTTTCGATGCATATTTCCTTCATTTTGATGCTCCTTTTCTCGTTACGATCAACATTTCATTCGTACCGATGCAGATTTCCATCATTTTGATGCTCCTTTTCTCAGTACTATCAATATTTCCTTCGTTTCGATGAATTTTTCCTTCATTTTAATGCTTATTTTTCGTTACGATCAACAATTTCTGCGTTTCAATGTATATTTCCTTCATTTTGATGCACTTTTTCTCGTTACGATAAGCATTACTTCGTTTCGATGCATATTTACTTCATTTTAATACTCCTTTTCTTGTTACGATCAACATTTCATTCGTTTCGATGCAGATTACCTTCTTTTTTACGCTTGTTTTCTCGTTATGATCAATATTTCTATTGTTTCGATGCATATTTCCTTCATTTTGATGCTCTTTTCTTGTTACGATCAGCATTTCCTTCGTTTCGATGAATATTTCCTTCATTTTTATGCTCTTTTTCTCGTTACGATAAACATTTACTTTATTTCAATGCATATTTCCTTCATTTTGATGCTCATTTTCTCATTACGGTCAACATTTTCTTCGTTTCGACACATATTTCCTTCATTTTGATGCTCATTTTCTCGTTACGATCAATCTTTCCTTCGTTTCGATGCATATTTACTTCATTTTGATGCTCTTTTTCTTCTTACGATCAATATTTCTAGTTTCGATGCAGATTTCCTTCTTTTTGATGTTCGTTTTCTCGTTACGATCAATATTTCCTATGTTTCGATGCATATTTTCTTCATTTTGATTCTTATATTCTCGTAAAGATCAATATTACCTTCATTTTGATGCATTTTTCCTTCATTTTGATGCTCCTTTTCTCGTTACGATCAATATTTCCTTCGTTTCAATGAATATTTCCTTCATTTTGATGCACTTTTTCTAGTTACGATCAGAATTTCCTTCGTTTCGATGCATATTTCCTTCAATTTGATGCTCATTTTCTTGTTACGATCAACATTTCATTTCTTTAGATGCAGATTTTCATCATTTGATGCTCCTTTTCTAAGTACTATCAATATTTCCTTCGTTTCGATGAATATTTCCTTCATTTTAATGCTCATTTTCTCGTTACGATCAATATTTTTTTCGTTTTGATGAATATTTCCTTCAATTTGATGCACTTTTTCTCGTTACGATCAGCATTTACTTCGTTTCGATGCATATTTACTTTATTTTGATGCTCATTTTCTTGTTACGATCAACCTTTCATTCGTTTCGATGCAGATTTCTTTCTTTTTGATGCTCGTTTTGTCGTTACTATCAATGTTTCCTGGCTTTCGATGCATATTTCATTCATTTTGATGCTCCTTTTCTCATTACGATCAACATTTCCTTTGTTTCGATGCATATTTTCTTTATTTTAATGGTCATTTTCTCGTTACGATCAATATTTCCTTCGTTTCGATGTATATTTTCTTTATTTTAATGGTCATTTTCTCGTTACGATCAATATTTCCTTCGTTTCGATGTATATTTCCTTCATTTTGATGCTCATTTTCTTGTTACGATCAGCATTTTCTTTGTTTCGATGCATATTTCTTCATTTTGATGCTCCTTTTCTTATTATGATCAATATTTCCTTCATTTCGTTGCATATTTCCTTCATTTTGATGCTCCTTTTCTCATTACGATCAACATTTCCTTCGTTTTTATGCATATTTCCTTTATTTTAATGCTTATTTTCTCGTTACGACAAACATTTCCTTCGTTTCGATGGATATTTCCCTCATTTTGATGCTCCTTTTCTCATTACGATCAACATTTCCTTCGTTTTTATGCATATTTTCTTCATTTTAATGCTTATTTTCTCGTTACGATCAACATTTCCTTCGTTTCGATGCATATTTCCTTCTTTTTGATGTCCGTTTTCTCATTATGATGAATGTTTCCTTTGTTACAATGCATATTTCTTTCATTTTGATGCTCCTTTTCTCATTACGATCAACATTTCCTTTGTTTCGATGAATATTTCCTTCATTTTAATGCTCATTTTCTCGTTACGATCAATATTTCCTTCGTTTCGTTGCATATTTCCTTCATTTTGATGCTCCTTTTCTTGTTACGATCAACATTTCATTCATTTCGATGCAAATTTCCTTCTTTTTGATGTTCGTTTTCGCGTTATGATCAATGTTTCCTTTGTTTCGATGCATATTTCCTTCTTTTTGATGCTCGTTTTCTCATTATGATGAATGTTTCCTTTGTTACGATGCATATTTCCTTCATTATGATGCTCCTTTTCTCAATACGATCAACATTTTCTTTTGTTTCGATGCATATTTTCATAATTTTAATGCTCATTTTCTCGTTACGATCAATATTTCATTCTTTTCGATGCATATTTCCTTCATTTTGATGCTATTTTTTTGTTACAATAAACATTTCATTCGTTTCGATGCATATTTTCATCTTTTTTATTCTCGTTTTCTCGTTATTATCAATGTTTCCTTTGTTTTCGATGCATGTTTCCTTCATTTTGATGCTCCTTTCTCATTACGATCAGTATTTCCATCATTTCGATTAATATTTCCTTCAATTCGATGCTCCTTTTCTCGTTACGATCAACATTTCCTTCGTTTCGATGAATATTTCCTTCATTTTAATGTTCATTTTCTCATTACGATCAACATTTCCTTCGTTTCGATGCATATTTCATTCATTTTGATGCTCCTTTTCTTGTTACGATCAACATTTCATTTGTTTTGATGCAGATTTCCTTCGTTTTGATTCTCATTTTCTCGTTAATATCAATATTACGTTCGTTTCGATGCATATTTCCTTCATTTTGATGCTCCTTTTCTCATTACGATCAATATTTTATTCGTTTCGATGCAGATTTCCATCATTTTGATGTTCCTTTTCTCAGTACGATCAATATTTCCTTCGTTTTGATGAATATTTTCTTTATTTTAATGCTCATTTTCTCGTTACGATCAACATTTTCTTCGTTTCGATGTATATTTCCTTCATTTTGATGCACTTTTTCTCGTTACGATCAGCATTTACTTCGTTTCGATGCATATTTACTTCATTTTGATGCCCATTTTCTCTTTACGATCAACATTTCATTCGTTTCAATGAATATTTCCTTCATTTTAATGCTCATTTTCTCATTACGATCAATATTTACTTCGTTTCGATGCATATTTTCTTCTTTTTTATGCTAGTTTTCTCGTTATGATCAATGTTTCCTTTATTACGATGCATATTTCCTTCATTTTAATGCTCCTTTTCTCATTACGATCAACATTTCCTTTGTTGCGATGCATATTTCCTTCATTTTAATGCTCATTTTCTCGTTACGATCAACATTTCATTCGTTTCGATGCAGATTTCCTTCTTTTTGATTCTCGTTTTCTAGTTATTATCAATGTTTCTTTTGTTTCGATGCATATTTCTTTCATTTTGATGCTTCTTTCTCATTACGATCAGCATTTCCATCGTTTTGATTAATATTTCCTTCATTTCGATGCTCCTTTTCTCGTTACGATCAAGATTTCCTTCGTTTCGATGAATATTTCCTTCATTTTAATGCTCATTTTCTCGTTACGATCAACATTTCCTTCGTTTCGATGCATATTTCCTTCATTTTGATGCTCCTTTTCTTGTTACGATCAGCATTTCATTCGTTTCGATGCAGATTTCCTTTGTTTGATTCTCATTTTCTCGTTACGATCAATATTACCTTCGTTTCGATGCATATTTCCTTCATTTTGATGCTCTTTTTCTCGTTACGATCAACATTTTATTCGTTTCGATACAGATTTCCATCATTTTGATGCTCCTTTTCTCAGCACTATCAATAATTCCTTTGTTTGATGAATTTTTCCTTCATTTTAATGCTTATTTTTCGTTACGATCAACAATTTCTGCATTTCAATGTATATTTCCTTCATTTTGATGCACTTTTTCTCGTTACGATAAGCATTACTTCGTTTCGATGCATATTTACTTCATTTTAATGCTCCTTTTCTTGTTACGATAAACATTTCATTCGTTTCGATGCAGATTACCTTCTTTTTACGCTTGTTTTCTCGTTATAATCAATATTTCTATTGTTTCGATGCATATTTCCTTCATTTTGATGCTCTTTTCTTGTTACGATCAGCATTTCCTTCGTTTCGATGAATATTTCCTTCATTTTTATGTTCTTTTTCTCGTTACGATATCATTTACTTTATTTCAATGCATATTTCCTTCATTTTGATGCTCCTTTTCTCATTACGATCAACATTTTCTTCGTTTCGACACATATTTCCTTCATTTTGATGCTCATTTTCTCATTACGATCAATCTTTCTTAGTTTCGACTCATATTTACTTCATTTTGATGCTCTTTTTCTTCTTACGATCAATATTTCTAGTTTCGATGCAGATTTCCTTCTTTTTGATGCTCGTTTTCTCGTTACGATCAATATTTCCTATGTTTCGATGCATATTTTCTTCATTTTGATTCTTATATTCTCGTTATGATCAATATTACCTTCGTTTCGATGAATTTTACCTTCATTTTGATGCTCCTTTTCTCGTTACGATCAATATTTCCTTCGTTTCAATGAATATTTCCTTCATTTTGATGCACTTTTTCTGTTACAATCAGAATTTCCTTCGTTTCAATGCATATTTCCTTCAATTTGATGCTCATTTTCTTGTTACGATCAACATTTCATTTCTTACGATGCAAATTTTCATCATTTGATGCTCCTTTTCTAAGTACGATCAATATTTCCTTCGTTTCGATGAATATTTCCTTCATTTTAATGCTCATTTTCTCGTTACGATCAATATTTTCTTCATTTCAATGAATATTTCCTTCAATTTGATGCACTTTTTCTCGTTACAATCAGCATTTACTTCGATTCGATGCATATTTACTTTATTTTGATGCTCATTTTCTTGTTACGATCAACCTTTCATTCGTTTCGATGCAGATTTCTTTTTTTTGATGCTCGTTTTCTCGTTACTATCAATGTTTCCTTGATTTAAATGCATATTTCCTTCATTTTGATGCTCCTTTTCTCATTACGAACAACATTTCCTTTGTTTCGATGCATATTTTCTTCATTTTAATGGTCATTTTCTCGTTACAATCAATATTTCCTTCGTTTCGATGCATATTTCCTTCATTTTGATGCTCCTTTTCTTGTTACGATCAGCATTTCATTCGTTTCGATGCAGATTTCCTTTGTTTGATTCTCATTTTCTCGTTACGATTAATATTACCTTCGTTTCGATGCATATTTCCTTCATTTTGATGCTCCTTTTCTCGTTACGATCAACATTTCATTCGTTTCGATGCAGATTTCCATCATTTTGATGCTCCTTTTCTCAGTACTATCAATATTTCCTTCGTTTCGATGAATTTTTCCTTCATTTTAATACTTATTTTTCGTTACGATCAACAATTTCTGCGTTTCAATGTATATTTCCTTCATTTTGATGCACTTTTTCTCGTTACGATAAGCATTACTTCGTTTCGATGCATATTTACTTAATTTTAATGCTCCTTTTCTTGTTACGATAAATATTTCATTCGTTTCGATGCAGATTACCTTCTTTTTTACGCTTGTTTTCTCGTTATGATCAATATTTGTATTGTTTCGATGCATATTTCCTTCATTTTGATGCTCTTTTCTTGTTATGATCATCATTTCCTTCGTTTCGATGAATATTTCCTTCATTTTTATGCTCTTTTTCTCGTTACGATAAACATTTACTTTATGTCAATGCATATTTCCTTCATTTTGATGCTCCTTTTCTCATTACGATCAATATTTTCTTCGTTTCGACACATATTTCCTTCATTTTGATCCTCATTTTCTCGTTACGATCAATCTTTCCTTCGTTTCGATGCATATTTACTTCATTTGATGCTTTTTTTCTTCTTACGATCAATATTTCTAGTTTCGATGCAGATTTCCTTCTTTTTGATGCCCGTTTTCTCGTTACGATCAATAATTTTTCTATGTTTCGATGCATATTTTCTTCATTTTGATTCTTATATTCTCGTTACGATCAATATTTCCTTCATTTCGATGCATTTTTCCTTCATTTTGATGCTCCTTTTTCTCGTTACGATCAATATTTCCTTCATTTCAATGAATATTTCATTCATTTTGATGCACTTTTTCTAGTTACGATCAGAATTTCCTTCGTTTCGATGCATATTTCCTTCAATTTGATGCTCATTTTCTTGTTACGATCAATATTCATTTCTTTCGATGCAGATTTTCATCATTTGATGCTCCTTTTATAATATCTTAGTTCAACTAGATTTTTTTTAGAAAACCCAAAACCTATTTATTTATTTTATGGCCCAAAAGGCCAGCCCTATCCTAGCCCAACTAGAATTTTTTTATAAAGCCCAAACTTATTTATTTATTTATTTTGTGGCCCAAAGTTTCAGGCCACTTAAATGGCCTGATATATAATTAGTAAGGCTAAAGTTAAAAAAAAGAGAGAGAAGAACGGGAGAAGAAAAGCAAAAGAGGGGAAAGAAAAGAGTGAAGAAGAGAAACCCTTGTTGATCAAATTCTCCCTTACAACCCTCATCCTAGGTGGTTTCTAAGTTGTTTTGAGGTAAGTGGAGTGTGAATTAAGCTTCCTTCTTCCATGATTTTGTAATTTTGTGGGGTTTTTCTTTTTGGTATGTGGGTAATTTGCAGACTGTTCGAACTAATTTTGACATAGCTATTGCACTCGAAAGTTTGCAAACTTAATTTCTGTACGTAGCTGAACTCGTTAGCTTTCCGTAGCCACTTGAAACGCCTCAATCCGATTATTCTACAATTAGTTATGATTTTTCTCGTAAACTGCCGCTAGATGGAAAATTTCAGAATTTTTATGTCGAATTCAAACTTATTTTCTATCGTTTCGTTTAGTTAATGTATTGAAACGGGTTACGTGGGATTGGAAAGTGATGTTAAGGGATGTTACCGCTAATAGTTAGTTATATTTAATTTGTCTTTAATTGCTCATCTCCTTTCTAGGTAAAGAACCATCGACGAAGGGCAAGGGACCGACTTCAGATTCCGGAGAGAGTTAATCACTTCTTTGTGAGTTGATAATTCGGGAACGCCTTCTCTTGTGGGAAGTGTGGACCCTCGATAAATGTACATTTATTTTAGTTTTAGTTAATTGATAAGAAAATTATTTGGTATTGTGTTATGTGGTAAAGAGCCTGATTGGCTCGATTGCTCACGTTAGAGTCCTATTAGCCATTTTATGAGTATTATTGATTTTAACTTATGTTGAAGAGCCTTGTCGGCTCGATATCTTATAGCATTTATTGTGAATTATTTGAGAATTGATTTCTGGTTATTCTTGTGTGCCAATTAAGACTCTAACTTGAGTCTATTCATCTTATGATGCATATGCATATGTATGCCTGGTACCAAGGTTAAGTAGCCCGAATTGGTCACGGTTCGGGTGAGTTGGAGTGACATTGGTTAAGTAGCCCGAATTGTCGCGGTTCGGGTGAGTTAGAGTGACAACCAAGTTGCCCGGGATTGGCAAACCCGGGTGAGTTAGATCTAACGGGGCACCTGTCCATTTGCCAAATACTGATACTCTGGAGGGTGATCGTTAGATGAATTAGTCTATTATAGGCTCAGTCAACGTCACCGGTGTGGGACATGCATGTCATATATGTTTATATGTTTGATCATTTCAAGTATTCACGTCGATATTGAATTGTGAACTTTAGCACTTGGCGTGTTGAGAAAGAATATTAATGTGCATTTTATCTAGAGTAACGGTGACGGGCTTGGACTGTCTCTCGACGGAGAGCTCAGTTCGAGGAGGATATTGACTACTCACGCGTTTTTATGTGATAACATGTTGTTTGAACTAATTGTGTTATTCGTAAATGTGCATTAAGGTTTTTATTTTCATTAATATGTATACTGAGTGAGAAATAGTTATTGTGGGACGAAATGTGGGATTTTATGTTATGAACCGCGAGTGGAATACATGCTTCGTATAAGGGTCGGGGTGACCGGCTTATCACCTCACTGAGCTAGTGGTTTTGCTCACCCCCCATCATTCTTTCCTTTTCAGGCTGTTGATATCGTTTTGGTTGGAGGTTTTCCTATCGTTTGCTCGTCATCCAATCCGTGTTTTGGGTACTTTCTCTTTTATGTAAATTGACGGATTCATTGGCGAGATTGTATAGTTTATATTTGGTGACCCCCCTTGATGTTCTTTTTGTACCTTCGCGATGTTATATCGTTCATGTATATTTTCTTTAAACTAAGTTACACCGTTGTATTTCGTACCTTTGTAAATCCTTGTTGATACATTTTGATATGATGTCCTCGGGTTGTACCCGTTGTTATCAGTTGTTCAGCTCTACAGGTACTTGATAGCAAGCCTTACGTTTTCTATAAACTTTGTGGAGTGGAGTGCACCCATTCTGCAAAATTTATGGTTAACGTGGTGGTTGTCGCGTTCCGTCTGGGGTCGGGGCGTGACACCTTTTCTAAGTACGATCAATATTTCCTGCGTTTCGATGAATATTTCATTCATTTAAATGCTCATTTTCTCGTTACGATCAATATTTTCTTCATTTAGATGAATATTTCCTTCAATTTGATGCACTTTTCTCGTTACGATCAGCATTTACTACGTTTCGATGCATATTTACTTTATTTTGATGCTCCTTTTCTTGTTACGATCAACCTTTCATTCGTTTCGATGCAGATTTCTTTCTTTTTGATGCTCGTTTTCTCGTTACTATCAATGTTTCCTTGCTTTTGATGCATATTTCCTTCATTTTGATGCTCCTTTTCTCATTACGATCAACATTTCCTTTGTTTCGATGCATATTTTCTTCATTTTAATGGTTATTTTCTCGTTACGATCAATATTTCCTTCGTTTCGATGCATATTTCCTTTATTTTGATGCTCATTTTCTTGTTACGATCAGCATTTCCTTTATTTCGATGCATATTTCCTTCATTTTAATGCTCCTTTTCTTGTTACGATAAATATTTCCTTCATTTCGATGCATATTTCCTTCATTTTGATGCTCCATTTCTAATTACGATCAACATTTCCTTCGTTTTTTATGCATATTTCCTTCATTTTAATGCTTATTTTCTCGTTACGATCAACATTTCCTTCGTTTCGATGCATATTTCCTTCATTTTGATGCTCCTTTTCTCGTTACGATCAACATTTCATTCGTTTCGATGCAGATTTCCTTCATTTTGAGCTCCTTTTCTCGTTACGATCAGCATTTACATCGTTTTGATGTATATTTACTTCATTTTTATGCTTCTTTTCTTGTTACGATCAACATTTCATTCGTTTTGATGCAGATTACCTTCTTTTTGTTCTCGTTTTCTCGTTATGATCAATATTTCTATTGTTTCGATGCATATTTCCTTCATTTTGATGCTCCTTTTCTCATTACGATCAGCTTTTCCTTCGTTTCGATGAATATTTCCTTCATTTTTATGCTCTTTTTCTCATTACGATCAACATTTACTTCATTTCGATGCATATTTCCTTCATTTTGATGCTCATTTTCTCGTTACGATAAACATTTCCTTCGTTTTGACACATATTTCCTTCATTTTGATGCTCATTTTCTCGTTACGATTAATCTTTCCTTCGTTTCGATGCATATTTACTTCATTTTGATGCTCCTTTTCTTCTTACGATCAATATTTCTAGTTTCGATGCAAATTTCCTTCTTTTTTATGCTCGTTTTCTCGTTACGATCAATATTTCCTTTGTTTCAATGCATATTTCCTTCGTTTTGATTCTGATTATCTCGTTATGATCAATATTACCTTCGTTTCGACGCATATTCCTTCATTTTGATGCTCTTTTTCTTGTTACGATCAACATTTCCTTCGTTTCGATGCACATTTCCTTTATTTTGATGCACTTTTTCTAGTTACGATCAGCATTTCCTTCGTTTTGGTTCATATTTCCTTCAATTTGATGCTCCTTTTCTTGTTGCGATCAACATTTCATTTGATTAGATGCATATTTCCATCATTTTGATGCTGCTTTTCTCTGTACAATCAATATATCCTTCATTTCGATGAATATTTCCTTCATTTTAATGCTCATTTTCTCGTTATGATCAATATTTTCTTTGTTTCGATGTATATTTCCTTCAATTTGATGCACTTTTTCTCGTTACGATCAGCATTTACTTCGTTTCGATACATATTTACTTCATTTTGATGCTCCTTTTCTTGTTACGATCAACATTTCATTCGTTTCTGTCACGCCCCGACCCCAGACAGAACGCGACAACCGCCACGTTAACCATAAATTTCGCAGAATGGGTGCACTCCACTCCACAAAGTTTATAGAAAACGTAAGGCTTGTTATCAAGTACCTGTATAGCTGAACAACTGATAACAACGGGTACAACCCGAGGACATCATCTCAAAAAATATCAACAAGGATTTACAAAGGTACAAAATACAACGGTGTAACTTAGTTTAAAGAAAATATACATGAACGATATAACATCGCGAAGGTACAAAAAGAACATCAAGGGGGTCACCAAATATAAACTATACAATCTCGCCAATGAATCCGTCAATTTACATAAAAGAGAAAGTACCCAAAACACAGATTGGATGACGAGCAAACGATAGGCAAACCTCCAACCAAAACGATATCAACAGCCTGAAAAGGAAAGAATGATGGGGGTGAGCAAAACCACTAGCTCAGTGAGGTGATAAGCCGGTCACCCCGACCCTTATACGAAGCATGTATTCCACTCGTGGTTCATAACAAAAAATCCCACATTTCGTCCCACAATAACCATTTCTCACTCAGTATACATATTAATGAAAATAAAAACCTTAGTGCACATTTACGAATAACACAATTAGTTCAAACAACATGTTATCACATAAAAGACGCGTGGGTAGTCAATATCCTCCTCGAACTGAGCTCTCCGTCGAGAGACAGTCCAAGCCCGTCACCGTTACTCTAGATAAAATGCACATTAATATTCTTTCTCAACACGCCAAGTGCTAAAGTTCACAATTCAATATCGACGTGAATACTTGAAATGATCAAACATATAAACATATATGACATGCATGTCCCACACCGGTGACGTTGACTGAGCCTATAATAGACTAATCCATCTAACGATCACCCTCCAGAGTATCAGTATTTGGCAAATGGACAGGTGCCCCGTTAGATCTAACTCACCCGGGTTTGCCAATCCCGGGCAACTTGGTTGTCACTTTAACTCACCCGAACCGCGACAATTCGGGCTACTTAACCAATGTCGCTCCAACTCACCAGAACCGTGACCAATTCGGGCTACTTAACCTTGGTACCAGGCATACATATGCATATGCATCATAAGATGAATAGACTCAAGTTAGAGTCTTAATTGGCACACAAGAATAACCAGAAATCAATTCTCAAATAATTCACAATAAATGCTATCAGATATCGAGCCGACAAGACTCTTCAACATAAGTTAAAATCAATAATACTCATAAAATGGCTAATAGGACTCTAACCAAAGCAATCGAGCCAATCAGGCTCTTTACCACATAACACAATACCAAATAATTTTCTTATCAATTAACTAAAACTAAAATAAATGCACATCTATCGAGGGTCCACACTTCCCACAAGAGAAGGCGTTCCCAATCCCACATAACCAGTTTCAATACATTAACTAAACGAAACGAAAGAAAATAAGTTTGAATTCAACATAAAAATTCTGAAATTTTCCAGCTAGCGGCAGTTTACGAGAAAAATCATAAATAATTGTAGAATAATCGGATTGAGGTGTTTCAAGTGGCTACGGAAAGCTAACGAGTTCAGCTACGTACAGAAATTAAGTTTGCAAACTTTCGAGGGCAATAGCTATGTCAAAATCAGTTCGAACAGTCTGCAAATTACCCACATACCAAAAAGAAAAACCCCACAAAATTACAAAATCATGGAAGAAGGAAGCTTAATTCACACACCACTTACCTCAAAACCACTTAGAAACCACCTAGGATGAGGGTTGTAAGGGAGAATTTGATCAACAAGGGTTTCTCCTCTTCACTCTCTTCTTTCCCCTCTTTTGCTTTTCTTCTCCCGTTCTTCTCTCTTTTTTTTTTAACTTTAGCCTTACTAATTATATATCAGGCCATTTAAGTGGGCTGAAACTTTGGGCCACAAAATAAATAAATAAATAAGTTTGGACTTTCTAAAAAATTCTAGTTGGGCTAAGATAGGGATGACCTTTTGGGCCATAAAATAAATAAATAGGTTTTGGGCTTTCTAAAAAAAATCTAGTTGAACTAAGATATTATAAAGTATCTCTAAAAAGTTTCGTCTCGAAACATAAACGTACCTTGAGATGAAAAGAGATTTGGATGGTGTTGACGCATGACTGACTCTGGTTCCCATGATTCTTCTTTAATTTGATCACTTCTCTATAGAATTCTCACCATAGGAATGGATTTGTTACGAAGCATTTTCTCTCGGCGATCTACAATTTGAACAGGTTGTACTTCGTACGATAGATTTTCCTTTAATACAACTGGGGGGTCTTTGAGCACGTGCGAAGGATCTGGTTCATATTTTCTAAGCATAGAGACATGGAAGACATCGTGAATCTTCGACAATTCCGATGGTAGCTCAAGTCGATACGCGACACGACCAATCCTTTGCACGATCGTAAACGGGCCAATATACCTTGGACTCAACTTTCCTCGACGGCGGAATCGCAACACGCCCTTCCATGGAGAAACTTTTAGAAAAACTTTGTCTCCTTCATTAAACTCCAAATCGCGCCTCCTATTATCTGCGTAGCTTTTCTGTCGATCTTGCGCTGCCTTAAGTCTGTCTCGAATAAGTTGTATTTTTGCCTTCGCATCTTCGATAAGCTCTACTTGTTCGATTTGTCTCTCGCCAACCTCATCCCAAAAGAGTGGTGTTCGACACTTTCGGCCATACAGAGCTTCGTACGGGGGCATTCCAATGCTTGAATGATAACTGTTGTTATAAGCGAACTCCACCAAAGTCACGTACTTATCCCAGCTACCTCCCAAATTCAACACTACTGCACGTAGCATGTCTTCTAGTGTCTGTATAGTTCTCTCTGACTGTCCATCTGTCTGTGGATGAAACGAGGTACTGAATAGTAATTTTGTACCTAGCGCTTTCTGCAGACTAGGCCAAAAACGGGAAGTGAATCTTGGATCACGGTCAGATATGATTGACTCTGGTACTCCGTGCAATCTCACGATCTCATCGACATATAACTTGGCAAGTTTCTCTAAAGATTCGTTGGTATGCACTGGAAGGAAATGTGCCGATTTCGTCAGACGATCGACAATGACCCAAATTTAGTCATGACCCTTTTGGGTTCGAGGTAAACCAGAAAAAAAATCCATTGTGACGTTTTCCCATTTCCACTTAGGAATAGGTAGTGGTTGAAGCATGCCGGCTGGTTTTTGGTGTTCCGCTTTAATCTGTTGGCATGATAAGCACTTTGATACAAATTCAGCAATGTCCCGTTTCATACCTGGCCATCAATAATGCTCCCGAAGTGTTCTATACATTTTGGTACTACCAGGATGCATAGCATAGGCTGAAGAATGGGCTTCCTCAAGAATAGCTCTACGAACATCAAGTTCTGATGGAACACAAACACAATTTTTAAAAGTAAGAAGTCCATCATCCCGAATTTGAAATTCTGTTTCTTTTCCTTGGTTTAGCTTCGCCATCTTCTGTTGTAAATAAGCATCGTGTGATTGTCTTTCTCGAATTTTCTCGAACAAGGTAGGTCTAACCTCGAATTTGGCGATTAAGGCAGAATCATTAGACTTTTCACAATCGAGCGAAATGTGTAAAGATTTAAATTGCTCCAACATAAGAAGATAAAAAGATTGAATCAAAGCAAGTGAGGTAGAAGACTTTCTACTCAGAGCATCTGCAACAACGTTCGCCTTGCCAGGATGATAATCGATGACTAAGTCATAGTCACTAATCAACTCCATCCATCGCCTTTGCCTGAGGTTGAGCTCCTTTTGCGTGGTGATATACTTTAAGCTCTTGTGATCAGTGAAAACCCAACAAGTTGCACCATACAGATAGTGTCTCCATATCTTCAATGCAAAGACGATTGCAGCCAACTCTAAATCATGTGTAGGATAATTTTCTTCGTTCTTCTTCAATTGCCTTGAAGCGTAGGCAATAACCTTTCCTTATTGCATGAGAACGCATCCTAATCCTTGTCTCGAGGCGTCGCTATAAATGGTAAATTCTCCAATCGCTGGGTCTGGCAAAGCAAGAATAGGAGCTGAAACGAGTCGTCTTTTCAATTCTTGAAATGCTTCGTCGCATTCTTCACTCCATCCAAATTTTACCCCTTTCTGAGTCAATTTAGTCAAAGATGAAGCCAATAACGAAAAGTCTTTGACAAATCGTCGATAATATCCAGCTAATCCCAGAAAACTACGAATCTCTGTCACGTTCTTTGGACGCTCCCAATCTAGTATAGCTTGAATCTTCACTGGATCGACGTAGATTCCTTCTTTAGAAATGTGATGACCCAAAAAGCTTACCTCCCGAAGCCAAAATTCACACTTCGAGAATTTAGCATAAAGCTGATTTTCTCTGAGAATGTTCAGAGCAATTCTTAGATGATGAGAATGCTCGTCGTCCGATTTAGAATAAATAAGAATGTCATCAATGAAGATGATGACAAACTTATCTAAGTACGGCCGAAAGACCCGATTCATAAGATCCATAAAAGCTGCAGGAGCATTTGTGAGTCCAAGGCATAAGACAGAATTCAAAATGACCGTATCTGGTTCGAAAAGCAGACTTAGGGATATCAGATTCCCTAATCTTGAGTTGGTGATAACCGGATCGCAAATCAATTTTTGAGAACACATTTGCTCCTTGCAATTGATCAAACATATCATCGATTCTTGGAAGAGGATATTTTTTCTTGATTGTCACCTTGTTCAATTGACGGTAGTCGACACATAGGCGAAGTGATCCATCTTTCTTCTTGACAAAAAGAACTGGAGCACTCCACGGAGATGTGCTAGGTCGTATGAACCCCTTCTCCAATAATTCCCCAAGTTGTGTCTGGAGTTCCTTGAGCTCAGCAGGCGACATTCGATATGGAGTAATCGATATAGGTGTGATTCCAGGAAGTACGTCAATGGAAAAATCAATCTCTCGATTCGGAGGTTGTCCTGGTAAGTCTTAGGGAAAGACATCAGGAAATTCATTCACGATCGGGATGTCATCTAGTTTAGTTTCAGAAAGAGAAGTATCGATGACAAATGCCAAGAATGCCTCACAACCCTTACGCATTAATTTATGCGCAGTCAACATTGAAATAAAAGAGAGTGATCTCGTTTGAAGTTTACCCTCAAAAACAAGTTCTGAGAATCCTGGTCTACGAAAAATAACAAGCTTCTCGTGGCAATCGAGAATTGCATGATGAGAAGAAAGCCAATCCATGCCAAGAATAACATCAAGATCAATCAAAGGCAATGGTATCAATTCAGCCTCTAAAATGACATCTTTGATCTTCAATGGACAACCAAGGAATACCGAATCACGAATTAGACGCTCTCCAAGAGGGGTATGAACGATGATTCCAGGTGACAAATGAGAGATAGGATAATCTAAGATCGCAGTAAGATCATCCCGGATATAAGACCTATCAGAACCTGGGTCAAATAAAGCGTAGACATGATGGTCTCCCACAAACACATAGCCTAAAGAAGCAATATTAGGTGAGATTGTGATTTAAAAATTCGGAAAGATAGAATTTCTTACGAATGTTTTATTCATAATCAAGTGGCATAACAAGGCGAGGTTAGATTTAGCATGTGAAAATACTTAGATTATAATTTACCTGTCACAACCTTCGGATCTGAGCGAGCCTCTTCCTGGCGTTATGATAAATATTTTCTTTGTTTCGATGCATATTTCTTACATTTTGATACTCATTTTCTCGTTACGATCAATATTTCCTTCATTTCGATGCATATTTCCTTCATTTTGATGCTTATTTTCTCATTACGATCAATATTACCTTTGTTTCGATGCATATTTCCTTAATTTTGATGCTCATTTTCTCGTTACGATCAATATTTCCTTCGTTTCGATGCATATTTCCTTCATTTAGATGCTCATTTTCTCGTTACGATCAATATTTCCTTCATTTCGATGCATATTTCCTTCATTTTGATTCTCATTTTCTCTTTATGATCAACATTACCTTCGTTTATATGCATAATTTTTTCATTTTAATGCTCATTATCTCGTTACGATAAACATTTCCTTCATTTCGATGCATATTTCCTTCATTTTGATTCTCATTATCTCGTTACGATTAATATTTTCATTTTGACGCTCTTTTTCTCGTTACGATCAATATTTCCTTCATTTCGATGCATATTTCCTTCATTTTCTTGCTCATTTTCTCATTACGATAAACATTTCCTTTGTTTCGATGCATATTTACTTCATTTTGATGCCTTTTTTGTTACGATCAACATTTCATTCGTTTCGATGCAGATTTCCTTATTTTTGATGCTCATTTCCTCGTTACGATCAACATTTCTTTCGTTTCTTTGCATATTTCTTTCATTTTGATGCACTTTTTCTCGTTACGATCAGATTTCCTTCATTTCGATGCATATTTACTTCATTTTGACGCTCATTTTCTTGTTACGATCAACATTTCATTCGTTTCGATGCAGATTTCCTTCTTTTTGATGCTCGTTTTATCGTTACGATCAATATTTCCTTTGTTTCGATGCATATTTCCTTCGTTTTGATTCTCATTTTCTTTTTACGATCAACATTACTTTCGTTTTGATGCATATTTCCTTCATTTTAATGCTCTTTTTCTCGTTACGATCAACATTTCCTTCGTTTCGATGCATATTTCCTTCATTTTGATTCTCATTTTGTCGTTATGATCAACATTTCCTTCGTTTCGATGCTTATTTCCTTCGATTTAATGCTTATTTTCTCGTTATGATCAGTATTTCCTTCGTTTTGATGCATATTTACTTCATTTTGACGCTCCTTTTCTTGTTACGATCAACATTTCATTCGTTTAGATGCAGATTTCCTTCTTTTTGATGCTCGTTTTCTCGTTACGATCAATATTTCCTTCGTTTCGATGCATATTTCCTTCATTTTTGATTCTAATTATCTCGTTACGATCAATATTTTCTTTGTTTCGATGCATATTTCCTTTTTGATGCTCATTTTCTCGTTACGATCAATATTTCCTTCGTTTCGATGCATATTTCCTTCATTTTCTTGCTCATTTTCTCGTTATGATCAACATTTCCTTCGTATCGATGCATATTTACTTCATTTTGATGCTTTTTTTTGTTACGATCAACATTTCATTCGTTTCGATGCAAATTTCCTTCTTTTTGATGCTCATTTCCTCATTACGATCAACATTTCTTTCGTTTCGATACATATTTCTTTCATTTTGATGAACTTTTTCTCGTTACGATCAGCATTTCCTTCATTTCGATGCATATTTACTTCATTTTGACGCTCATTTTCTTGTTACGATCAACATTTCGTTCATTTCGATGCAGATTTCCTTCTTTTTGAAGCTCGTTTTGTCGTTACGATCAATATTTCCTTTGTTTCGATGCATATTTCCTTCGTTTTGATTCTCATTTTCTCTTTAAAATCAACATTACTTTCGTTTTGATGCATATTTCCTTCATTTTAATGCTCTTTTCTCGTTACGATCAACATTTCCTTCGTTTTGATGCATATTTCCTTCATTTTAATTTTCATTTTCTCGTTACGATCAATATTTACTTTGTTTCGATGCATATTTAACTTCATTTTGATGTACCTTTTCTTGTTACGGTCAACATTTCATTCGTTTCGATGCAAATTTCTTTCTTTTTGATGCTCGTTTTCTGGATACGATCAATATTTCCTACGTTTTGATGCATATTTCCTTCGTTTTGATTCTCATTTTCTTTTTACGATCAACATTACCTTTGTTTCGATATAGATTTCCTTCTTTTTGATGCTCATTTTCTCGTTATGATCAATATTTCCTTTGTTTCGATGCATATTTCCTTCATTTTGATGCTCCTTTTCTCATTACGATCATCATTTTCTTCGTTTCGATGCATATTTACTTCATTTTGATGCTTCTTTTCTTGTTAAGATCAACATTTCATTTGTTTCGATGCAGATTTCCTTCTTTTTGATGCTCGTTTTCTCGTTACGATCACCATTTCCTTCGTTTCGATGCATATTTCCTTTATTTTGATGAACTTTTTCTCGTTACGATCAGCATTTCCTTCGTTTTGATGCATATTTACTTCATTTTGACGGTCATTTTCTTGTTACGATCAACATTTCATTAGTTTAGATGCAGATTTCCTTTTTTTAATGCTCATTTTCTCGTTATGATCAATATTTCTTTTGTTTCGATGGATATTTCCTTCATTTTGATACTCCTTTTCTCATTACGATCAACATTCCCTTCGTTTCCGTGAATATTTCCTTCATTTTAATGCTCATTATCTCGTTACGATCAATATTTCCTTCGTTTCGATGCATATTTCCTTTATTTTGATGCTCACTTTCTCGTTACGATCAATATTTCCTTCATTTCGATGCATATTTCCTTCATTTTGATGCTCACTTTCTCATTACGATCAATATTTCCTTCATTTCCTTCATTTTGATGCACTTTTTCTCGTTACGATCAGCATTTCATTCATTTCGATGCATATTTACTTCATTTTTACGCTCATTTTCTTGTTACGATAAACATTTCATTCGTTTCGATGCAGATTTCCTTCTTTTTGATGCTCGTTTTGTCGATACGATCAATATTTCCTTTATTTCGATGCATTTTTCCTTCGTTTTGATTCTCATTTTCTCTTTACGATCAACATTACTTTCGTTTTGATGCATATTTCTTTCATTTTAATGCTCTTTTTCTCGTTACGATCAACATTTCCTTCGTTTCAATGCATATTTCTTTCATTTTGATTCTCATTTTGTCGTTACGATCAACAATTCCTTCGTTTCGATGCATATTTCCGTCGATTTAATACTTATTTTCTCGTTATGATCAATATTTCCTTTGTTTCGATACATATTTCTTATATTTTGGTGCTCATTTTCTCGTTACGATCAATATTTCCTTCGTTTCGATGCATATTTCCTTTATTTTGATGCTTATTTTCTCATTACGATCAACATTACCTTCGTTTCGATGCATATTTCCTTCATTTTGATGCTTATTTACTCGTTACGATCAATATTTCCTACGTTTCGATGCATATTTCCTTCATTTAGATGCTCATTTTCTCGTTACGATCAGCATTTCCTTCGTTTCAATGCATATTTACTTCATGTTGATGCTTCTTTTCTTGTTACGATCAACATTTCATTCGTTTCGATACAGATTTCCTTCTTTTTGATGCTCATTTTCTCGTTATGATCAATATTTCCTTTGTTTCGATGCATATTTCCTTCATTTTGATGCTCCTTTTCTCATTACGATCATCATTTTCTTCGTTTCGATGCATATTTACTTCATTTTGATGCTTCTTTTCTTGTTAAGATCAACATTTCATTAGTTTCGATGCAGATTTCCTTCTTTTTGATGCTCGTTTTCTCGTTACGATCACCATTTCCTTCGTTTCGATGCATATTTCCTTTATTTTGATGAACTTTTTCTGGTTACGATCAGCATTTCCTTCGTTTTGATGCATATTTACTTCATTTTGACGCTCATTTTCTTGTTACGATCAACATTTCATTAGTTTAGATGCAGATTTCCTTTTTTTAATGCTCATTTTCTCGTTATGATCAATATTTCTTTTGTTTCGATGCATATTTCCTTCATTTTGATGCTCCTTTTCTCATTACGATCAACATTCCCTTCGTTTCCGTGAATATTTCCTTCATTTTAATGCTCATTATCTCGTTACGATCAATATTTCCTTCGTTTCGATGCATATTTACTTTATTTTGATGCTCACTTTCTCGTTACGATCAATATTTCCTTCATTTCGATGCATATTTCCTTCATTTTGATGCTCACTTTCTCATTACGATCAATATTTCCTTCATTTCCTTCATTTTGATGCACTTTTTCTCGTTACGATCAGCATTTCATTCATTTCGATGCATATTTACTTCATTTTTACGCTCATTTTCTTGTTACGATAAACATTTCATTCGTTTCGATGCAGATTTCCTTCTTTTTGATGCTCGTTTTGTCGATACGATCAATATTTCCTTTATTTCGATGCATTTTTCCTTCGTTTTGATTCTCATTTTCTCTTTACGATCAACATTACTTTCATTTTGATGCATATTTCTTTCATTTTAATGCTCTTTTTCTCGTTACGATCAACATTTCCTTCGTTTCAATGCATATTTCTTTCATTTTGATTCTCATTTTGTCGTTACGATCAACAATTCCTTCGTTTCGATGCATATTTCCGTCGATTTAATGCTTATTTTCTCGTTATGATCAATATTTCCTTTGTTTCGATACATATTTCTTATATTTTGGTGCTCATTTTCTCGTTACGATCAATATTTCCTTCGTTTCGATGCATATTTCCTTTATTTTGATGCTTATTTTCTCATTACGATCAACATTACCTTCGTTTCGATGCATATTTCCTTCATTTTGTTGCTTATTTACTCGTTACGATCAATATTTCCTACGTTTCGATGCATATTTCCTTCATTTAGATGCTCATTTTCTCGTTACGATCAGCATTTCCTTCGTTTCAATGCATATTTACTTCATGTTGATGCTTCTTTTCTTGTTACGATCAACATTTCATTCGTTTCGATACAGATTTCCTTCTTTTTTATGCTCATTTTCTCGTTATGATCAATATTTCCTTTGTTTCGATGCATATTTCCTTCATTTTGATGCTCCTTTTCTCATTACGATCATCATTTTCTTCGTTTCGATGCATATTTACTTCATTTTGATGCTTCTTTTCTTGTTAAGATCAACATTTCATTAGTTTCGATGCAGATTTCCTTCTTTTTGATGCTCGTTTTCTCGTTACGATCACCATTTCCTTCGTTTCGATGCATATTTCCTTTATTTTGATGAACTTTTTCTCGTTACGATCAGCATTTCCTTCGTTTTGATGCATATTTACTTCATTTTGACGCTCATTTTCTTGTTACGATCAACATTTCATTAGTTTAGATGCAGATTTCCTTTTTTTAATGCTCATTTTCTCGTTATGATCAATATTTCTTTTGTTTCGATGCATATTTCCTTCATTTTGATGCTCCTTTTCTCATTACGATCAACATTCCCTTCGTTTCCGTGAATATTTCCTTCATTTTAATGCTCATTATCTCGTTACGATCAATATTTCCTTCGTTTCGATGCATATTTACTTTATTTTGATGCTCACTTTCTCGTTACGATCAATATTTCCTTCATTTCGATGCATATTTCCTTCATTTTGATGCTCACTTTCTCATTACGATCAATATTTCCTTCATTTCCTTCATTTTGATGCACTTTTTCTCGTTACGATCAGCATTTCATTCATTTCGATGCATATTTACTTCATTTTTACGCTCATTTTCTTGTTACGATAAACATTTCATTCGTTTCGATGCAGATTTCCTTCTTTTTTATGCTCGTTTTGTCGATACGATCAATATTTCCTTTATTTCGAAGCATATTTCCTTCGTTTTGATTCTCATTTTCTCTTTACGATCAACATTACTTTCGTTTTGATGCATCTTTCTTTCATTTTAATGCTCTTTTTCTCGTTACGATCAACATTTCCTTCGTTTCGATGCATATTTCTTTCATTTTGATTCTCATTTTGTCGTTACGATCAACAATTCCTTCGTTTCGATGCATATTTCCTTCGATTTAATGCTTATTTTCTCGTTATGATCAATATTTCCTTTGTTTCGATACATATTTCTTATATTTTGATGCTCATTTTCTCGTTACGATCGATATTTCCTTCGTTTCGATGCATATTTCCTTTATTTTGATGCTTATTTTCTCATTACGATCAACATTACCTTCGTTTCGATGCATATTTCCTTCATTTTGATGCTCATTTACTCGTTACGAACAATATTTCCTTCGTTTCGATGCATATTTCCTTCATTTAGATGCTCATTTTCTCGTTACGATCAGCATTTCCTTAGTTTCAATGCATATTTACTTCATTTTGATGCTTCTTTTCTTGTTAAGATCAACATTTCATTCGTTTCGATGCAGATTTCCTTCTTTTTGATGCTCGTTTTCTCGTTACGATCACCATTTCCTTCGTTTCGATGCATATTTCCTTCATTTTCTTGCTCATTTTCCCGTTACGATCAACATTTCCTTCGTTTCGATGCATATTTACTTCATTTTGATTTTTTTTGTTACGATCAACATTTCACTCGTTTCGATGCAGATTTCCTTCTTTTTAATGCTCATTTCCTCGTTACGATCAACATTTCTTTCATTTCAATGCATATTTCTTTCATTTTGATGCACTTTTTCTCGTTACGATCAGCATTTCCTTCATTTCGATGCATATTTACTTCTTTTTTACGCTCATTTTCTTGTTACGATAAACATTTCATTCGTTTCGATGCAGATTTCCATCTTTTTTATGCTCGTTTTGTCGTTACGATCAATATTTCCTTTGTTTCGATGCATATTACCTTCGTTTTGATTCTCATTTTCTCTTTACGATCAACATTACCTTCGTTTTGATGCATATTTCCTTCATTTTAATGCTCTTTTTCTCGTTACGATCAACATTTCCTTCGTTTCGATGCATATTTCCTTCGATTTAATGCTTATTTTCTCGTTATGATAAATATTTCCTTTGTTTCGATGCATATTTCTTACATTTTGATGCTCATTTTCTCGTTACGATCAATATTTCCTTCATTTCGATGCATATTTCCTTCATTTTGATGCTTATTTTCTCATTACGATCAATATTACCTTTGTTTCGATGCATATTTCCTTCAGTTTGATGCTTATTTTCTCGTTACGATCAATATTTCCTTCGTTTCGATGCATATTTCCTTCATTTAGATGCTCATTTTCTTGTTACGATCAGCATTTCCTTCGTTTCGATTCATATTTACTTCATTTTGATGCTTCTTTTCTTGTTACGATCAACATTTCATTCGTTTCGATACAAATTTCCTTCTTTTTGATGCTCATTTTCTAGTTATGATCAATATTTTCTTTGTTTCAATGCATATTTCTTTCATTTTGATGCTTCTTTTCTCATTACGATCAGCATTTTCTTCGTTTCGATGCATATTTACTTCATTTTGATGCTTCTTTTCCTGTTAAGATCAACATTTCATTCGTTTCGATGCAGATTTCCTTCTTTTTATGCTCGTTTTCTCGTTACGATCAATATTTCCTTCTTTTCGATGCATATTTCCTTTATTTTGATGAACTTTTTCTCATTACGATCAGCATTTCGTTCGTTTTGATGCATATTCACTTCATTTCGACGCTCCTTTTCTTGTTACGATCAACTTTTCATTCGTTTAGATGCAGAATTCCTTCTTTTTGATGCTCGTTTTCTCGTTACGATCAATATTTCCTTCGTTTCGATGCATATTTCCTTCATTTTTTATTCTAATTATCTCGTTACGATCAATATTTTCTTTGTTTCGATGCATATTTCCTTTTTGATGCTCATTTTCTCGTTACGATCAATATTTCCTTCGTTTATATGCATATTTCCTTCATTTTCTTGCTCATTTTCTCGTTACGATCAACATTTCCTTCGTTTTGATGCATATTTCCTTCATTTTAATTCTCATTTTCTCGTTACGATCAATATTTACTTTGTTTCGATGCATATTTAACTTCATTTTGATGTACCTTTTCTTGTTACGGTCAACATTTCATTCTTTTCGATGCAAATTTCTTTCTTTTTGATGCTCGTTTTCTCGATACGATCAATATTTCCTTCGTTTTGATGCATATTTCCTTCGTTTTGATTCACATTTTCTTTTTACGATCAACATTACCTTCGTTTCGATACAGATTTCCTTCTTTTTGATGCTCATTTTCTCGTTATGATCAATATTTCCTTTGTTTCGATGCATATTTCCTTCATTTTGATGCTCCTTTTCTCATTACGATCATCATTTTCTTCGTTTCGATGCATATTTACTTTATTTTGATGCTTCTTTTCTTGTTAAGATCAACATTTCATTCGTTTCGATGCAGATTTCCTTCTTTTTGATGCTCGTTTTCTCGTTACGATCACCATTTCCTTCGTTTCTATGCATATTTTCTTTATTTTGATGAACTTTTTCTCGTTACGATCAGCATTTCCTTCGTTTTGATGCATATTTACTTCATTTTGACGCTCATTTTCTTGTTACGATAAACATTTCATTAGTTTAGATGCAGATTTCCTTTTTTTAAAGCTCATTTTCTCGTTATGATCAATATTTCTTTTGTTTCGATGCATATTTCCTTCATTTTGATGCTCCTTTTCTCATAACGATCAACATTCCCTTCGTTTCCGTGAATATTTCCTTCATTTTAACGCTCATTATCTCGTTACGATCAATATTTCCTTCGTTTTGATGCATATTTCCTTTATTTTGATGCTCACTTTCTCGTTACGATCAATATTTCCTTCATTTCGATGCATATTTCCTTCATTTTGATGCTCACTTTCTCATTACGATCAATATTTCCTTCATTTCTTTCATTTTGATGCACTTTTTCTCGTTACGATCAGCATTTCATTCATTTCGATGCATATTTACTTCATTTTCTTGTTACGATAAACATTTCATTCGTTTCGATGCAGATTTCCTTCTTTTTTATGCTCGTTTTGTCGATACGATCAATATTTCCTTTATTTCGAAGCATATTTCCTTCGTTTTGATTCTCATTTTCTCTTTACGATCAACATTACTTTCGTTTTGATGCATATTTCTTTCATTTTAATGCTCTTTTTCTCGTTACGATCAACATTTCCTTCGTTTCGATGCATATTTCTTTCATTTTGATTCACATTTTGTCGTTACGATCAACAATTCCTTCGTTTCGATGCATATTTCCTTTGATTTAATGCTTATTTTCTCGTTATGATCAATATTTCCTTTGTTTCGATACATATTTCTTATATTTTGATGCTCATTTTCTCGTTACGATCGATATTTCCTTCGTTTCGATGCATATTTCCTTTATTTTGATGCTTATTTTCTCATTAAGATCAACATTACCTTCGTTTCGATGCATATTTCCTTCATTTTGATGCTCATTTACTCGTTACGAACAATATTTCCTTCGTTTCGATGCATATTTCCTTCATTTAGATGCTCATTTTCTCGTTACGATCAGCATTTCCTTCGTTTCAATGCATATTTACTTCATGTTGATGCTTCTTTTCTTGTTACGATCAATATTTCATTCGTTTCGATACAGATTTCCTTCTTTTTAATGCTCATTTTCTCGTTATGATCAATATTTCCTTTGTTTCGATGCATATTTCCTTCATTTTGATGCTTATTTTCTCATTACAATAATCATTTTCTTCGTTTCGATGCACATTTACTTCATTTTGATGCTTCTTTTCTTGTTAAGATCAACATTTCATTCGTTTCGATGCAGATTTCCTTCTTTTTGATGCTCGTTTTCTCGTTACGATCACCATTTCCTTCGTTTCGATGCATATTTCCTTCATTTTCTTGCTCATTTTCTCGTTACGATCAAAATTTCCTTCGTTTCGATGCATATTTACTTCATTTTGATTTTTTTTTGTTACGATCAACATTTCATTCGTTTCGATGCTGATTTCCTTCTTTTTGATGCTCATTTCCTCGTTACGATCAACATTTCTTTCGTTTCAATGCATATTTCTTTCATTTTGATGCACTTTTTCTCATTACGATCAGCATTTCCTTCATTTCGATGCATATTTAATTCATTTTTACGCTCATTTTCTTGTCACGATAAGCATTTCATTCGTTTCGATGCAGATTTCCTTCTTTTTGATGCTCGTTTTGTCGTTACGATCAATATTTCGTTTGTTTCGATGCATATTACCTTCGTTTTGATTCTCATTTTCTCTTTACGATCAAAATTACCTTCGTTTTGATGCATATTTCCTTCGATTTAATGCTTATTTTCTCGTTATGATAAATATTTCCTTTGTTTTGATGCATATTTCTTACATTTTGATGCTCATTTTCTCGTTACGATCAATATTTCCTTCATTTCGATGCATATTTCCTTAATTTTGATGCTTATTTTCTCATTACGATCAATATTACCTTTGTTTCGATGCATATTTCCTTCATTTTGATGCTCATTTTCTCGTTACGATCAATATTTCCTTCGTTCCGATGCATATTTCCTTCATTTAGATGCTCATTTTCTCGTTACGATCAGCATTTCCTTCGTTTCGATTCATATTTACTTCATTTTGATGCTTCTTTTCTTGTTACGATCAACATTTCATTCGTTTCGATACAGATTTCCTTCTTTTTGATGCTCATTTTCTAGTTATGATCAATATTTTCTTTGTTTCAATGCATATTTCTTTCATTTTGATGCTCCTTTTCTCATTACGATCAGCATTTTCTTCGTTTCGATGCATATTTACTTCATTTTGATGCTTCTTTTCATGTTAAGATCAACATTTCATTCGTTTAGATGCAGATTTCCTTCTTTTTATGCTCGTTTTCTCGTTACGATCAATATTTCCTTCTTTTCGATGCATATTTCCTTTATTTTGATGAACTTTTTCTCATTACGATCAGCATTTCGTTCGTTTTGATGCATATTCACTTCATTTTGACGCTCCTTTTCTTGTTACGATCAACATTTCATTCGTTTAGATGCAGATTTCCTTCTTTTTGATGCTCGTTTTCTCGTTACGATCAATATTTCCTTCGTTTCGATGCATATTTCCTTCATTTTGATTCTCATTTTCTCTTTATGATCAACATTACCTTCGTTTCTATGCATATTTTTTTCATTTTAATGCTCATTTTCTCGTTACGATCAACATTTCCTTCATTTCGATGCACATTTCCTTCATTTTGATTCTCATTATCTCGTTACGATCTATATTTTCATTTTGATGCTCATTTTCTCGTTACGATCAATATTTCCTTCATTTCGATGCATATTTCCTTCATTTTCTTGCTCATTTTCTCATTACGATCAACATTTCCTTTGTTTCGATGCATATTTACTTCATTTTGATGCCTTTTTTGTTACGATCAACATTTCATTCATTTCGATGCAGATTTCCTTATTTTTTATGCTCATTTCCTCGTTACGATCAACATTTCTTTCGTTTCGTTGCATATTTCTTTCATTTTGATGCACTTTTTCTCGTTACGATCAGATTTCCTTCATTTCGATGCATATTTACTTCATTTTGACGCTCATTTTCTTGTTACGATCAACATTTCATTCGTTTCGATGCAGATTTCCTTCTTTTTGATGCTCGTTTTATCGTTACGATCAATATTTCCTTTGTTTAGATGTATATTTTCTTCGTTTTGATTCTCATTTTCTCTTTACGATCAACATTACTTTCGTTTTGATGCATATTTCCTTCATTTTAATGCTCTTTTTCTCGTTAAGATCAACATTTCCTTCGTTTCGATGCATATTTCCTTCATTTTGATTCTCATTTTGTCGTTATGATCAACATTTCCTTCGTTTTGATGCATATTTCCTTCGATTTAATGCTTATTTTCTCGTTATGATCAATATTTCCTTTGTTTTGATGCATATTTCTTACATTTTGATGCTCATTTTTTCGTTACGATCAACATTTCCTTCGTTTCGATGCATATTTCTTTCGATTTAATGCTTATTTTCTCGTTATGATCAATATATCCTTTGTTTCGATACATATTTCTTAAATTTTGATGCTCATTTTCTCGTTACGATCAGTATTTCCTTTGTTTCGATGCATATTTCCTTCATTTTGATGCTCCTTTTCTCATTACGATCAACATTTTCTTTGTTTCAATGCATATTTACTTCATTTTGATGCTTCTTTTCTTGCTAAGATCAACATTTCATTTGTTTCGATGCAGATTTCCTTCTTTTTGATGCTCGTTTTCTCGTTACGATCAACATTTCCTTCGTTTCGATGCATATTTCCTTTATTTTGATGAACTTTTTCTCGTTACGATCATTATTTCCTTCGTTTTGATGCATATTTACTTCATTTTGACGCTCCTTTTCTTGTTACGATCAACATTTCATTTGTTTAGATGAAGATTTCCTTCTTTTTGATGCTCGTTTTCTCGTTATGATCAATTTCCTTCGTTTCGATGCATATTTCCTTTATTTTTGATTCTAATTATCTCGTTACGATCAATATTTTCTTTGTTTCGATGCATATTTCCTTTTTGATGCTCATTTTCTCGTTACGATCAATATTTCCTTCGTTTCGATGCATATTTCCTTCATTTTCTTGCTCATTTTCTCGTTACGATCAACATTTCCTTCGTATCGATGCATATTTACTTCATTTTGATGCTTTTTTTTTGTTACGATCAACATTTCATTTGTTTTGATGTAAATTTTCTTCTTTTTGATGCTCATTTCCTCATTACGATCAACATTTATTTCTTTTCGATGCATATTTCTTTCATTTTGATGAACTTTTTCTCGTTACGATCAGCATTTCCTTCATTTCGATGCATATTTACTTCATTTTGACGCTCATTTTCTTGTTACGATCAACATTTCATTCGTTTCGATGCAGATTTCCTTCTTTTTGAAGCTCGTTTTGTCGTTACGATCAATATTTCCTTTGTTTCGATGCATATTTCCTTCGTTTTGATTCTCATTTTCTCTTTAAAATCAACATTACTTTCGTTTTGATGCATATTTCCTTCATTTTAATGCTCTTTTCTCGTTACGATCAACGTTTCCTTCGTTTTGATGCATATTTCCTTCATTTTAATTCTCATTTTCCCATTACGATCAATATTTACTTTGTTTCGATGCATATTTAACTTCATTTTAATGTACCTTTTCTTGTTACGGTCAACATTTCATTCGTTTCGATGCAAATTTCTTTCTTTTTGATGCTCGTTTTCTCGATAAGATCAATATTTCCTTCGTTTGATGCATATTTCCTTCGTTTTGATTCTCATTTTCTTTTTACGATCAACATTACCTTCGTTTCGATACAGATTTCCTTCTTTTTGATGCTCATTTTCTCGTTATGATCAATATTTCCTTTGTTTCGATGCATATTTCCTTCATTTTGATGCTCATTTTCTCATTACGATCATCATTTTCTTCGTTTCGATGCATATTTACTTCATTTTGATGCTTCTTTTCTTGTTAAGATCAACATTTCATTAGTTTCGATGCAGATTTCCTTCTTTTTTATGCTCGTTTTCTCGTTACGATCACCATTTCCTTCGTTTCGATGCATATTTCCTTTATTTTGATGAACTTTTCTCGTTACAATCAGCATTTCCTTCGTTTTGATGCATATTTACTTCATTTTGACGCTCATTTTCTTGTTACGATCAACATTTCATTAGTTTAGATGCAGATTTCCTTTTTTTAATGCTCATTTTCTCGTTATGATCAATATTTCTTTTGTTTCGATGCATATTTCCTTCATTTTGATGCTCCTTTTCTCATTACGATCAACATTCCCTTCGTTTCCGTGAATATTTCCTTCATTTTAATGCTCATTATCTCGTTACGATCAATATTTCCTTCGTTTCGATGCATATTTACTTTATTTTGATGCTCACTTTCTCGTTAAGATCAATATTTCCTTCATTTCGATGCATATTTCCTTCATTTTGATGCTCACTTTCTCATTACGATCAATATTTCCTTCATTTCCTTCATTTTGATGCACTTTTTCTCGTTACGATCAGCATTTCATTCATTTCGATGCATATTTACTTCATTTTTACGCTCATTTTCTTGTTACGATAAACATTTCATTCGTTTCGATGCAGATTTCCTTCTTTTTGATGCTCGTTTTGTCGATACGATCATTATTTCCTTTATTTCGATGCATATTTCCTTCGTTTTGATTCTCATTTTCTCTTTACGATCAACATTACTTTCATTTTGATGCATATTTCTTTCATTTTAATGCTCTTTTTCTCGTTACGATCAACATTTCCTTCGTTTCGATACATATTTCTTTCATTTTGATTCTCATTTTGTCGTTACGATCAACAATTCCTTCGTTTCGATGCATATTTCCTTCGATTTAATGCTTATTTTCTCGTTATTATCAATATTTCCTTTGTTTCGATACATATTTCTTATATTTTGATGCTCATTTTCTCGTTACGATCAATATTTCCTTCGTTTCGATGCATATTTCCTTTATTTTGATGCTTATTTTCTCATTACGATCAACATTACATTCGTTTCGATGCATATTTCCTTCATTTTGATGCTCATTTACTCGTTACGAACAATATTTCCTTCGTTTCGATGCATATTTCCTTCATTTAGATGCTCATTTTCTCGTTACGATCAGCATTTCCTTCGTTTCAATGCATATTTACTTCATGTTGATACTTCTTTTCTTGTTACGATCAACATTTCATTCGTTTCTATACAGATTTCCTTCTTTTTGATGCTCATTTTCTCGTTATGATCAATATTTCCTTTGATTCGATGCATATTTCCTTCATTTTGATGCTCCTTTTCTCATTACGATCATCATTTTCTTCGTTTTGATGCTTCTTTTCTTGTTAAGATCAACATTTCATTCGTTTCGATGCAGATTTCCTTCTTTTTGATGCTCGTTTTCTCGTTACGATCACCATTTCCTTCGTTTCGATGCATATTTCCTTCATTTTCTTGCTCATTTTCTCGTTACGATCAACATTTCCTTCGTTTCGATGCATATTTACTTCATTTTGATGTTTTTTTTGTTACGATCAATATTTCATTCGTTTCGATGCAGATTTCCTTCTTTTTGATGCTCATTTCCTCGTTACGATCAACATTTCTTTCGTTTCAATGCATATTTCTTTCATTTTGATGCACTTTTTCTCGTTACGATCAGCATTTCCTTCATTTCGATGCATATTTACTTCATTTTTACGCTCATTTTCTTGTTACGATAAGCATTTCATTCGTTTCGATGCAGATTTCTTTCTTTTTGATGCTCGTTTTGTCGTTACGATCAATATTTCGTTTGTTTCGATGCATATTACCTTCGTTTTGATTCTCATTTTCTCTTTACGATCAACATTACCTTCGTTTTGATGAATATTTCCTTCATTTTAATGCTCTTTTTCTCGTTACGATCAACATTTTCTTCGTTTTGATTCATTTAGATGCTCATTTTCTCGTTACGATCAGCATTTCCTTCGTTTCAATGCATATTTACTTCATGTTGATGCTTCTTTTCTTGTTACGATCAACATTTCATTCGTTTCGATACAGATTTCCTTCTTTTTAATGCTCATTTTCTCGTTATGATCAATATTTCCTTTGTTTCGATGCATATTTCCTTCATTTTGATGCTCCTTTTCTCATTACGATCATCATTTTCTTCGTTTCGATGCATATTTACTTCATTTTGATGCTTCTTTTCTTGTTAAGATCAACATTTCATTCGTTTCGATGCAGATTTCCTTCTTTTTGATGCTCGTTTTCTCGTTACGATCACCATTTCCTTCGTTTCGATGCATATTTCCTTCATTTTCTTGCTCATTTTCTCGTTACGATCAAAATTTCCTTCGTTTCGATGCATATTTACTTCATTTTGATGTTTTTTTTGTTACGATCAACATTTCATTCGTTTCGATGCAATTTTCCTTCTTTTTGATGCTCATTTCCTCGTTACGATCAACAATTCTTTCGTTTCAATGCATATTTCTTTCATTTTGATGCACTTTTTCTCGTTACGATCAGCATTTCCTTCATTTCGATGCATATTTAATTCATTTTTACGCTCATTTTCTTGTCACGATAAGCATTTCATTCGTTTCGATGCAGATTTCCTTCTTTTTGATGCTCGTTTTGTCGTTACGATCAATATTTCATTTGTTTCGATGCATATTACCTTCGTTTTGATTCTCATTTTCTCTTTACGATCAACATTACCTTCGTTTTGATGCATATTTCCTTCATTTTAATGCTCTTTTTCTCGTTACGATCAACATTTCCTTCGTTTCGATGCATATTTCCTTCGATTTAATGCTTATTTTCTCGTTATGATAAATATTTCCTTTGTTTCGATGCATATTTCTTACATTTTGATGCTCATTTTCTCGTTACGATCAATATTTCCTTCATTTCGATGCATATTTCCTTCATTTTGATGCTTATTTTCTCATTACGATCAATATTACCTTTGTTTCGATGCATATTTCCTTCATTTTGATGCTCATTTTCTCGTTACGATCAATATTTCCATCGTTTCGATGCATATTTCCTTCATTTAGATGCTCATTTTCTCGTTACGATCAGCATTTCCTTCGTTTCGATTCATATTTACTTCATTTTGATGCTTCTTTTCTTGTTACGATCAACATTTCATTCGTTTCGATACAGATTTCCTTCTTTTTGATGCTCATTTTCTAGTTATGATCAATATTTTCTTTGTTTCAATGCATATTTCTTTCATTTTGATGCTCCTTTTCTCATTACGATCAGCATTTTCTTCGTTTCGATGCATATTTACTTCATTTTGATGCTTCTTTTCCTGTTAAGATCAACATTTCATTCGTTTAGATGCAGATTTCCTTCTTTTTATGCTCGTTTTCTCGTTACGATCAATATTTCCTTCTTTTCGATGCATATTTCCTTTATTTTGATGAACTTTTTCTCATTACGATCAGCATTTCGTTCGTTTTGATGCATATTCACTTCATTTTGACGCTCCTTTTCTTGTTACGATCAACATTTCATTCGTTTAGATGCAGAATTCCTTCTTTTTGATGCTCGTTTTCTCGTTATGATCAATATTTCCTTCGTTTCGATGCATATTTCCTTCATTTTTGATTCTAATTATCTCGTTACGATCAATTTTTTCTTTGTTTCGATGCATATTTCCTTTTTGATGCTCATTTTCTCGTTACGATCAATATTTCCTTCGTTTATATGCATATTTCCTTCATTTTCTTGCTCATTTTCTCGTTACGATCAACATTTCCTTCGTTTCGATGCATATTTACTTCATTTTCATGCTTTTTTTGTTACGATCAACATTTCATTCGTTTCGATGCAAATTTCCTTCTTTTTGATGCTCATTTCCTCATTACGATCAACATTTCTTTCGTTTCGATGCATATTTCTTTCATTTTGATGAACTTTTTCTCGTTACGATCAGCATTTCCTTCATTTCGATGCATATTTACTTCATTTTGACGCTCATTTTCTTGTTACGATTAACATTTTGTTCGTTTCGATGCAGATTTCCTTCTTTTGAAGCTCGTTTTGTCGTTACGATCAATATTTCGTTTGTTTCGATGCATATAACCTTCGTTTTGATTCTCATTTTCTCTTTACGATCAACATTAACTTCGTTTTGATGCATATTTCCTTCATTTTAATTCTTTTTTTCTTGTTACGATCAATATTTCCTTCGTTTCGATGCATATTTCCTTCGATTTAATGCTTATTTTCTCGTTATGATAAATATTTTCTTTGTTTCGATGCATATTTTTTACATTTTGATGCTCATTTTCTCGTTACGATCAATAATTCCTTCATTTCGATGCATATTTCCTTTCATTTTGATGCTTATTTTCTCATTACGATCAATATTACCTTTGTTTCGATGCATATTTCCTTCATTTTGATGCTCATTTTCTCGTTACGATCAATATTTCCTTCGTTTCGATGCATATTTCCTTCATTTAGATGCTCATTTTCTCGTTACGATCAGCATTTCCTTCGTTTCGATTCATTTTTACTTCATTTTGATGCTTCTTTTCTTGTTACGATCAACATTTCATTCGTTTCGATACAGATTTCCTTCTTTTTGATGCTCATTTTCTAGTTATGATCAATATTTTCTTTGTTTCAATGCATATTTCTTTCATTTTGATGCTCCTTTTCTCATTACGATCAGCATTTTCTTCGTTTCGATGCATATTTACTTCATTTTGATGCTTCTTTTCATGTTAAGATCAACATTTCATTCGTTTCGATGCATATTTCCTTCTTTTTATGCTCATTTTCTCGTTACGATCAATATTTCCTTCTTTTCGTTGCATATTTCCTTTATTTTGATGTACTTTTTCTCATTACGATCAGCATTTCGTTCGTTTTGATGCATATTAACTTCATTTTGACGCTCCTTTTCTTGTTACGATCAACATTTCATTCGTTTAGATGCAGATTTCCTTCTTTTTGATGCTCGTTTTCTCGTTACGATCAATATTTCCTTCGTTTCGATGCATATTTCCTTCATTTTGATTCTCATTTTCTCTTTATGATCAACATTACCTTCGTTTCTATGCATATTTTTTTCATTTTAATGCTCATTTTCTCGTTACGATCAACATTTCCTTCATTTCGATGTATATTTCCTTCATTTTAATTCTCATTATCTCGTTACGATCAATATTTTCATTTTGATGCTCATTTTCTCGTTACGATCAATATTTCCTTCATTTCGATGCATATTTCCTTCATTTTCTTGCTCATTTTCTCATTACGATCAACATTTCCTTTGTTTCGATGCATATTTACTTCATTTTGATGCCTTTTTTGTTACGATCAACATTTCATTAGTTTCGATGCAGATTTCCTTATTTTTGATGCTCATTTCCTCGTTACGATCAACATTTCTTTCGTTTCATTGCATATTTCTTTCATTTTGATGCACTTTTTCTCGTTACGTTCAGATTTCCTTCATTTCGATGCATATTTACTTCATTTTGACGCTCATTTTCTTGTTACGATCAACATTTCATTCGTTTCGATGCAGATTTCCTTCTTTTTGATGCTCATTTTATCGTTACGATCAATATATCCTTTGTTTCGATGCATATTTCCTTCGTTTTGATTCTCATTTTCTCTTTACGATCAACATTACTTTCGTTTTGATGCATATTTCCTTCATTTTAATGCTCTTTTTCTCGTTACGATCAACATTTCCTTCGTTTCGATGCATATTTCCTTCGATTTAATGCTTATTTTCTCGTTATGATAAATATTTCCTTTGTTTCGATGCATATTTCTTACATTTTGATGCTCATTTTCTCGTTACGATCAATATTTCCTTCATTTCGATGCATATTTCCTTCATTTTGATGCTTATTTTCTCATTACGATCAATATTACCTTTGTTTCGATGCATATTTCCTTTATTTTGATGCTCATTTTCTCGTTACGATCAATATTTCCTTCGTTTCGATGCATATTTCCTTCATTTAGATGCTCATTTTTTCGTTACGATCAGCATTTCCTTCTTTTCGATTCATTTACTTCATTTTGATGCTTCTTTTCTTGTTACGATCAACATTTCATTCGTTTCGATACAGATTTCCTTCTTTTTGATGCTCATTTTCTAGTTATGATCAATATTTTCTTTGTTTCAATGCATATTTCTTTCATTTTGATGCTCCTTTTCTCATTACGATCAGCATTTTCTTCGTTTCTATGCATATTTACTTCATTTTGATGCTTCTTTTCATGTTAAGATCAACATTTCATTCGTTTCGATGCAGATTTCCTTCTTTTTATGCTCGTTTTCTCGTTACGATCAATATTTCCTTTTTTCGATGCATATTTCCTTTATTTTGATGAACTTTTTCTCATTACGATCAGCATTTCGTTCGTTTTGATGCATATTCACTTCATTTTGACACTCCTTTTCTTGTTACGATCAACATTTCATTCGTTTAGATGCAGATTTCCTTCTTTTTGATGCTCGTTTTCTCGTTACGATCAATATTTCCTTCGTTTCGATGCATATTTCCTTCATTTTAATTCTCATTTTCTCTTTATGATCAACATTACCTTCGTTTCTATGCATATTTTTTTCATTTTAATGCTTATTTTCTCGTTACGATCAACATTTCCTTCATTTCGATGCATATTTCCTTCATTTTGATTCTCATTATCTCGTTACGATCAATATTTTCATTTTGATGCTCATTTTCTCGTTACGATCAATATTTCCTTCATTTCGATGAATATTTCCTTCATTTTCTTGCTCATTTTCTCATTACGATCAACATTTCCTTTGTTTCGATGCATATTTACTTCATTTTGATGCCTTTTTTGTTACGATCAACATTTCATTCGTTTTGATGCAGATTTCCTTATTTTTGATCCTCATTTCCTCGTTACGATCAACATTTCTTTCGTTTCGTTGCATATTTCTTTCATTTTGATGCACTTTTTCTCGTTACGATCAGATTTCCTTCATTTCGATGCATATTTACTTCATTTTGACGCTCATTTTCTTGTTACGATCAACATTTCATTCGTTTCGATGCAGATTTCCTTCTTTTTGATGCTCGTTTTATCGTTACGATCAATATTTCCTTTGTTTCGATGCATATTTCCTTCGTTTTAATTCTCATTTTCTCTTTACGATCAACATTATTTTCGTTTTGATGCATATTTCCTTCATTTTAATGCTCTTTTTCTCGTTACGATCAACATTTCCTTCGTTTCGATGCATATTTCCTTCATTTTGATTCTCATTTTGTCGTTATGATCAATATTTCCTTCGTTTCGATGCATATTTCCTTCGATTTAATGCTTATTTTCTCGTTATGATCAATATTTCCTTTGTTTTGATGCATATTTCTTACATTTTGATGCTCATTTTCTTGTTACGATCAACATTTCCTTCGTTTCTATGCATATTTCTTTCGATTTAATGCTTATTTTCTCGTTATGATCAATATATCCTTTGTTTCGATGCATATTTCTTACATTTTGATGCTCATTTTCTCGTTACGATCAATATTTCCTTTGTTTCGATGAATATTTCCTTCATTTTGATGCTCCTTTTCTCATTACGATCAGCATTTTCTTTGTTTCGATGCATATTTACTTCATTTTGATGCATCTTTTCTTGCTAAGATCAACATTTCATTTGTTTCGATGCAGATTTCCTTCTTTTTGATGCTCGTTTTCTCGTTAAGATCTACATTTCCTTCGTTTCGATGCATATTTCCTTTATTTTGATGAACTTTTTCTCGTTACGATCAGTATTTCCTTCGTTTTGATGCATATTTACTTCATTTTGACGCTCCTTTTCTTGTTACGATCAACATTTCATTCGTTTAGATGCAGATTTCGTTCTTTTTGATGCTCGTTTTCTCGTTACGATCAATATTTCCTTCGTTTCGATGCATATTTCCTTCATTTTTGATTCTAATTATCTCGTTACGATCCATATTTTCTTTGTTTCGATGCATATTTCCTTTTTGATGCTCATTTTCTCGTTACGATCAATATTTCCTTCGTTTTGATGCATATTTCCTTCATTTTCTTGCTCATTTTCTCGTTACGATCAACATTTCCTTCGTATCGATGCATATTTACTTCATTTTGATGCTTTTTTTTTGTTACGATCAACATTTCATTCGTTTCGATGCAAATTTCCTTCTTTTTGATGCTCATTTCCTCATTACGATCAACATTTCTTTCGTTTCGATGCATATTTCGTTCATTTTGATGAACTTTTTCTCGTTACGATCAGCATTTCCTTCATTTCGATGCATATTTACTTCATTTTGACGCTCATTTTCTTGTTACGATCAACATTTCGTTCGTTTCGATGCAGATTTCCTTCTTTTTGAAGCTCGTTTTGTCGTTACGATCAATATTTCCTATGTTTTGATGCATATTTCCTTCGTTTTGATTCTCATTTTCTCTTTAAAATCAAAATTACTTTCGTTTTGATACATATTTCCTTCATTTTAATGCTCTTTTCTCGTTACGATCAACATTTCCTTCGTTTTGATGCATATTTCCTTCATTTTAATTCTCATTTTCTCGTTACGATCAATATTTACTTTGTTTCGATGCATATTTAACTTCATTTTGATGTACCTTTTCTTGTTACGGTCAACATTTCATTCGTTTCGATACAAATTTCTTTCTTTTTGATGCTCGTTTTCTCGATACGATCAATATTTCCTTCGTTTTGATGCATACTTCCTTCGTTTTGATTCTCATTTTCTTTTTACGATCAACATTACCTTCGTTTCGATACAGATTTCCTTCTTTTTGATGCTCATTTTATCGTTATGATCAATATTTCCTTTGTTTCGATGCATATTTCCTTCATTTTGATTCTCATTATCTCGTTACGATCAATATTTCCTTCGTTTCGATGCATATTTCCTTTTTGATGCTCACTTTCTCGTTACGATCAATATTTCCTTCGTTTCGATGCATATTTCCTTCATTTTCTTGCTCATTTTCTCGTTACGATCAACATTTCCTTCGTTTCGATGCATATTTACTTCATTTTGATGCTTTTTTTGTTACGATCAACATTTCATTCGTTTCGATGCAGATTTCCTTCTTTTTTATGCTCATTTTCTCGTTACGATCAACATTTCTTTCGTTTCAATGCATATTTCTTTCATTTTGATGCACTTTTTCTCGTTACGATCAGCATTTCATTCATTTCGATGCATATTTACTTCATTTTTACGTTCATTTTCTTGTTACGATAAACATTTCATTCGTTTCGATGCAGAATTCCTTCTTTTTGATGCTCGTTTTGTCGATACGATCAATATTTCCTTTATTTCGATGCATATTTCCTTCGTTTTGATTCTCATTTTCTCTTTAAGATCAACATTACTTTCGTTTTGATGCATATTTCTTTCATTTTAATGCTCTTTTTCTCGTTACGATCAACATTTCCTTCGTTTCGATGCATATTTCTTTCATTTTGATTCTCATTTTGTCGTTACGATCAACAATTCCTTCGTTTCGATGCATATTTCCTTCGATTTAATGCTTATTTTCTCGTTATGATCAATATTTCCTTTGTTTCGATACATATTTCTTATATTTTGATGCTCATTTTCTCGTTACGATCAATATTTCCTTCGTTTCGATGCATATTTCCTTTATTTTGATGCTTATTTTCTCATTACGATCAACATTACCTTCGTTTCGATGCATATTTCCTTCATTTTGATGCTCATTTACTCGTTACGATCAATATTTCCTTCGTTTCGATGCATATTTCCTTAATTTAGATGCTCATTTTCTCGTTACGATCAGCATTTCCTTCGTTTCAATGCATATTTACTTCATGTTGATGCTTCTTTTCTTGTTACGATCAACATTTCATTTGTTTCGATACAGATTTCCTTCTTTTTGATGCTCATTTTCTCGTTATGATCAATATTTCCTTTGTTTCGATGCATATTTCCTTCATTTTGATGCTCCTTTTCTCATTACGATCATCATTTTCTTCGTTTCGATGCATATTTACTTCATTTTGATGCTTCTTTTCTTGTTAAGATCAACATTCATTAGTTTCGATGCAGATTTCCTTCTTTTTGATGCTCGTTTTCTCGTTACGATCACAATTTCCTTCGTTTCGATGCATATTTCCTTCATTTTCTTGCTCATTTTCTCGTTACGATCAACATTTCCTTCGTTTCGATGCATATTTACTTCATTTTGATGTTTTTTTGTTACGATCAACATTTCATTCGTTTCGATGCAGATTTCCTTCTTTTTGATGCTCATTTCCTCGTTACGATCAACATTTCTTTCGTTTCAATGCATATTTCTTTCATTTTGATGCACTTTTTCTCGTTACGATCAGCATTTCCTTCATTTCGATGCATATTTACTTTATTTTTACGCTCATTTTCTAGTTACGATAAACATTTCATTCGTTTCGATGCAGATTTCCTTCTTTTTGATGCTCGTTTTGTCGATACGATCAATATTTCCTTTATTTCGATGCATATTTCCTTCGTTTTGATTCTCATTTTCTCTTTACGATCAACATTACTTTAGTTTTGATGCATATTTCTTTCATTTTAATGCTTTTTTCTCGTTACGATCAACATTTCCTTCGTTTCGATGCAAATTTCCTTCATTTTGATTCTCATTTTGTCGTTACGATCAACAATTCCTTCGTTTCGATGCATATTTCCTTCGATTTAATTCTTATTTTCTTGTTATGATCAATATTTCCTTTGTTTCGATGCATATTTCTTATATTTTGATGCTCATTTTCTCGTTACGATCAATATTTCCTTCATTTCGATGCATATTTCCTTTATTTTGATGCTTATTTTCTCATTACGATCAACATTACCTTCGTTTCGATGCATATTTCCTTCATTTTGATGCTTATTTACTCGTTACGATCAATATTTCCTTCGTTTCGATGCATATTTTCTTCATTTAGATGCTCATTTTCTCGTTACGATCAGCATTTCCTTCGTTTCAATGCATATTTAATTCATGTTGATGCTTCTTTTCTTGTTACGATCAACATTTCATTCGTTTCGATACAGATTTCCTTCTTTTTGATGCTCATTTTTTCGTTATGATCAATATTTCCTTTGTTTCGATGCATATTTCCTTCATTTTGATGCTCCTTTTCTCATTACGATCATCATTTTCTTCGTTTCGATGCATATTTACTTCATTTTGATGCTTCTTTTCTTGTTAAGATCAACATTTCATTTGTTTCGATGCAGATTTCCTTCTTTTTGATGCTCGTTTTCTCGTTAAGATCAACATTTCCTTAGTTTCGATGCATATTTCCTTTATTTTGATGAACTTTTTCTCGTTACGATCAGTATTTCCTTCGTTTTGATGCATATTTACTTCATTTTGACGCTCCTTTTCTTGTTACGATCAACATTTCATTCGTTTAGATGCAGATTTCCTTCTTTGTGATGCTCGTTTTCTCGTTACGATCAATATTTCCTTCGTTTCGATGCATATTTCCTTCATTTTTGATTCTAATTATCTCGTTACGATCCATATTTTCTTTGTTTCGATGCATATTTCCTTTTTGATGCTCATTTTCTCGTTACGATCAATATTTCCTTCGTTTTGATGCATATTTCCTTCATTTTCTTGCTCATTTTCTCGTTACGATCAACATTTCCTTCGTATCGATGCATATTTACTTCATTTTGATGCTTTTTTTGTTACGATCAACATTTCATTCGTTTCGATGCAAATTTCCTTCTTTTTCATGCTCATTTCCTCATTACGATCAACATTTCTTTCGTTTCGATGCATATTTCTTTCATTTTGATGAACTTTTTCTCGTTACGATCAGCATTTCCTTCATTTCGATGCATATTTACTTCATTTTGACGCTCATTTTCTTGTTACGATCAACATTTCGTTCGTTTCGATGCAGATTTCCTTCTTTTTGAAGCTCGTTTTGTCGTTACGATCAATATTTCCTTTGTTTTGATGCATATTTCCTTCGTTTTGATTCTCATTTTCTCTTTAAAATCAAAATTACTTTCGTTTTGATACATATTTTCTTCATTTTAATGCTCTTTTCTCGTTACGATCAACATTTCCTTCGTTTTGATGCATATTTCCTTCATTTTAATTCTCATTTTCTCGTTACGATCAATATTTACTTTGTTTCGATGCATATTTAACTTCATTTTGATGTACCTTTTCTTGTTACGGTCAACATTTCATTCGTTTCGATACAAATTTCTTTTTTTTTTATGCTCGTTTTCTCGATACGATCAATATTTCCTTCGTTTTGATGCATACCTCCTTCGTTTTGATTCTCATTTTCTTTTTACGATCAACATTACCTTCGTTTCGATACAGATTTCCTTCTTTTTGATGATCATTTTCTCGTTATGATCAATATTTCCTTTGTTTCGATGCATATTTCCTTCATTTTGATGCTCCTTTTCTCATTACGATCATCATTTTCTTCGTTTCGATGCATATTTACTTCATTTTGATGCTTCTTTTCTTGTTAAGATCAACATTTCAATCGTTTCGATGCAGATTTCCTTCTTTTAGATGCTCGTTTTCTTGTTACGATCACCATTTCCTTCGTTTCGATGCATATTTCCTTTATTTTGATGAACTTTTTCTCATTACGATCAGCATTTCCTTCGTTTTGATGCATATTTACTTCATTTTGACGCTCATTTTCTTGTTACGATCAACATTTCATTAGTTTAGATGCAGATTTCCATTTTTTAATGCTCATTTTCTCTTTATGATCAATATTTCTTTTGTTTCGATGCATATTTCCTTCATTTTGATGCTCCTTTTCTCATTACGATCAACATTCCCTTCGTTTCCGTGAATATTTCCTTCATTTTAATGCTCATTATCTCGTTACGATCAATATTTCCTTCGTTTCGATGCATATTTCCTTTATTTTGATGCTCACTTTCTCGTTACGATCAATATTTCCTTCATTTCGATGCATATTTCCTTCATTTTGATGCTCACTTTCTCATTACGATCAATATTTCCTTCATTTCGATTCATATTTCCTTCATTTTGATGCACTTTTTCTCGATACGATCAACATTTCCTTTATATCGATGCATATTTACTTCATTTTGACACTCCTTTTCTTGTTACGATCAACATTTCACTCGTTTCGATGCAGATTTCCTTCTTTTTGATGCTTGTTTTCTCGTTACGATCAATATTTCCTTCGTTTCGATGCATATTTTCTTCATTTTGATTCTCATTTTCTCTTTACGATCAACATTACCATCATTTCGATGCACATTTTTTCATTTTAATGCTCATTTTCTCGTTACGATCAACATTTCCTTTGTTTCGATGCATATTTCCTTCATTTTGATTCTCATTATCTCGTTACGATCAATATTTCCTTCGTTTCGATGCATATTTCCTTTTTGATGCTCATTTTCTCGTTACGATCAATATTTCCTTCGTTTCGATGCATATTTCCTTCATTTTCTTGCTCATTTTCTCGTTACGATCAACATTTCCTTCGTTTCGATGCATATTTACTTCATTTTGATGCTTTTTTTTGTTACGATGAACATTTCATTCGTTTCGATGCAGATTTCCTTCTTTTTGATGCTCATTTTCTCGTTACGATCAACATTTCTTTCGTTTCAATGCATATTTCTTTCATTTTGATGCACTTTTTCTCGTTACGATCAGCATTTCATTCATTTCGATGCATATTTACTTCATTTTTACGCTCATTTTCTTGTTACGATAAACATTTCATTCGTTTCGATGCAGAATTCCTTCTTTTTGATGCTCGTTTTGTCGATACGATCAATATTTCCTTTATTTCGATGCATATTTCCTTCGTTTTGATTCTCATTTTCTCTTTACGATCAACATTACTTTCATTTTGATGCATATTTCTTTCATTTTAATGCTCTTTTTCTCGTTACGATCAACATTTCCTTCGTTTCGATGCATATTTCTTTCATTTTGATTCTCATTTTGTCGTTACGATCAACAATTCCTTCGTTTCGATGCATATTTCCTTCGATTTAATGCTTATTTTCTCGTTATGATCAATATTTCCTTTGTTTCGATACATATTTCTTATATTTTGATGCTCATTTTCTCGTTACGATCAATATTTCCTTCGTTTCGATGCATATTTCCTTTATTTTGATGCTTATTTTCTCATTACGATCAACATTACCTTCGTTTCGATGCATATTTCCTTCATTTTGATGCACATTTACTCGTTACGATCAATATTTCCTTCGTTTCGATGCATATTTCCTTAATTTAGATGCTCATTTTCTCGTTACTTTCAGCATTTCCTTCGTTTCAATGCAAATTTACTTCATGTTGATGCTTCTTTTCTTGTTACGATCAACATTTCATTCGTTTCGATACAGATTTCCTTCTTTTTGATGCTCATTTTCTCGTTATGATCAATATTTCCTTTGTTTCGATGTATATTTCCTTCATTTTGATGCTCCTTTTCTCATTACGATCATCATTTTCTTCGTTTCGATGCATATTTACTTCATTTTGATGCTTCTTTTCTTGTTAAGATCAACATTCATTAGTTTCGATGCAGATTTCCTTCTTTTTGATGCTCGTTTTCTCGTTACGATCACAATTTCCTTTGTTTCGATGCATATTTCCTTCATTTTCTTGCTCATTTTCTCATTACGATCAACATTTCCTTCGTTTCGATGCATATTTACTTCATTTTGATGTTTTTTTGTTACGATCAACATTTCATTCGTTTCGATGCAGATTTCCTTCTTTTTGATGCTCATTTCCTCGTTACGATCAACATTTCTTTCGTTTCAATGCATATTTCTTTCATTTTGATGCACTTTTTCTCGTTACGATCAGCATTTCCTTCATTTCGATGCATATTTACTTCATTTTTACGCTCATTTTCTTGTTACGATAAACATTTCATTCGTTTCGATGCAGATTTCCTTCTTTTTGATGCTCGTTTTGTCGATACGATCAATATTTCCTTTATTTCGATGCATATTTCCTTCGTTTTGATTCTCATTTTCTCTTTACGATCAACATTACTTTAGTTTTGATGCATATTTCTTTCATTTTAATGCTCTTTTTCTCGTTACGATCAACATTTCCTTCGTTTCGATGCACATTTCCTTCATTTTGATTCTCATTTTGTCGTTACGATCAACAATTCCTTCGTTTCGATGCATATTTCTTATATTTTGATGCTCATTTTCACGTTACGATCAATATTTCCTTCATTTCGATGCATATTTCCTTCATTTGGATGCACATTTTCTCGTTACGATCAGCATTTCCTTCGTTTCGATGCATATTTAACTTCATTTTGATGCACCTTTTCCTGTTACGATCAACATTTCATTCATTTCGATGCAGATTTCTTTCTTTTTGATGCTCATTTTCTCGTTACGATCAACATTTCCTTCGTTTCGATGCATATTTCTTTCGATTTAATGCTTATTTTCTCGTTATGATCAATATATCCTTTGTTTCGATGCATATTCCTTACATTTTGATGCTCATTTTCTCGTTACGATCAATATTTCCTTTGTTTCGATGCATATTTCCTTCATTTTGATGCTCCTTTTCTCATTACGATCAGCATTTTCTTTGTTTCGATGCATATTTACTTCATTTTGATGCATCTTTTCTTGCTAAGATCAACATTTCATTTGTTTCGATGCAGATTTCCTTCTTTTTGATGCTCGTTTTCTCGTTAAGATCAACATTTCCTTAGTTTCGATGCATATTTCCTTTATTTTGATGAACTTTTTCTCGTTACGATCAGTATTTCCTTCGTTTTGATGCATATTTACTTCATTTTGACGCTCCTTTTCTTGTTACGATCAACATTTCATTCGTTTAGATGCAGATTTCCTTCTTTTTGATGCTCGTTTTCTCGTTACGATCAATATTTCCTTCGTTTCAATGCATATTTCCTTCATTTTTGATTCTAATTATCTCGTTACGATCCATATTTTCTTTGTTTCGATGCATATTTCCTTTTTGATGCTCATTTTCTCGTTACGATCAATATTTCCTTCGTTTTGATGCATATTTCCTTCATTTTCTTGCTCATTTTCTCGTTACGATCAACATTTCCTTCGTATCGATGCATATTTACTTCATTTTGATGTTTTTTTTGTTACGATCAACATTTCATTCGTTTCGATGCAAATTTCCTTCTTTTTGATGCTCATTTCCTCATTACGATCAACATTTCTTTCGTTTCGATGCATATTTCTTTCATTTTGATGAACTTTTTCTCGTTACGATCAGCATTTCCTTCATTTCGATGCATATTTACTTCATTTTGACGCTCATTTTCTTGTTACGATCAACATTTCGTTCGTTTCGATGCAGATTTCCTTCTTTTTGAAGCTCGTTTTGTCGTTACGATCAATATTTCCTTTGTTTTGATGCATATTTCCTTCGTTTTGATTCTCATTTTCTCTTTAAAATCAAAATTACTTTCGTTTTGATACATATTTCCTTCATTTTAATGCTCTTTTCTCGTTACGATCAACATTTCCTTCGTTTTGATGCATATTTCCTTCATTTTAATTCTCATTTTCTCGTTACGATCAATATTTACTTTGTTTCGATGCATATTTAACTTCATTTTGATGTACCTTTTCTTGTTACGGTCAACATTTCATTCGTTTCGATACAAATTTCTTTTTTTTTTTATGCTCGTTTTCTCGATACGATCAATATTTCCTTCGTTTTGATGCATACCTCCTTCGTTTTGATTCTCATTTTCTTTTTACGATCAACATTACCTTCGTTTCGATACAGATTTCCTTCTTTTTGATGATCATTTTCTCGTTATGATCAATATTTCCTTTGTTTCGATGCATATTTCCTTCATTTTGATGCTCCTTTTCTCATTACGATCATCATTTTCTTCGTTTCGATGCATATTTACTTCATTTTGATGCTTCTTTTCTTGTTAAGATCAACATTTCAATCGTTTCGATGCAGATTTCCTTCTTTTAGATGCTCGTTTTCTTGTTACGATCACCATTTCCTTCGTTTCGATGCATATTTACTTTATTTTGATGAACTTTTTCTCATTACGATCAGCATTTCCTTCGTTTTGATGCATATTTACTTCATTTTGACGCTCATTTTCTTGTTACGATCAACATTTCATTAGTTTAGATGCAGATTTCCATTTTTTAATGCTCATTTTCTCTTTATGATCAATATTTCTTTTGTTTCGATGCATATTTCCTTCATTTTGATGCTCCTTTTCTCATTACGATCAACATTCCCTTCGTTTCCGTGAATATTTCCTTCATTTTAATGCTCATTATCTCGTTACGATCAATATTTCCTTCGTTTCGATGCATATTTCCTTTATTTTGATGCTCACTTTCTCGTTACGATCAATATTTCCTTCATTTCGATGCATATTTCCTTTATTTTGATGCTCACTTTCTCATTACGATCAATATTTCCTTCATTTCGATTCATATTTCCTTCATTTTGATGCACTTTTTCTCGATACGATCAACATTTTCTTTATATCGATGCATATTTACTTCATTTTGACACTCCTTTTCTTGTTACGATCAACATTTCACTCGTTTCGATGCAGATTTCCTTCTTTTTGATGCTTGTTTTCTCGTTACGATCAATATTTCCTTCGTTTCGATGCATATTTTCTTCATTTTGATTCTCATTTTCTCTTTACGATCAACATTACCATCATTTCGATGCACATTTTTTTCATTTTAATGCTCATTTTCTCGTTACGATCAACATTTCCTTTGTTTCGATGCATATTTCCTTCATTTTGATTCTCATTATCTCGTTACGATCAATATTTCCTTCGTTTCGATGCATATTTCCTTTTTGATGCTCATTTTCTCGTTACGATCAATATTTCCTTCGTTTCGATGCATATTTCCTTCATTTTCTTGCTCATTTTCTCGTTACGATCAACATTTCCTTCGTTTCGATGCATATTTACTTCATTTTGATGCTTTTTTTTTGTTACGATCAACATTTCATTCGTTTCGATGCAGATTTCCTTCTTTTTGATGCTCATTTTCTCGTTACGATCAACATTTCTTTCGTTTCAATGCATATTTCTTTCATTTTGATGCACTTTTTCTCGTTACGATCAGAATTTCATTCATTTCGATGCATATTTACTTCATTTTTACGCTCATTTTCTTGTTACGATAAACATTTCATTCGTTTCGATGCAGAATTCCTTCTTTTTGATGCTCGTTTTGTCGATACGATCAATATTTCCTTTATTTCGATGCATATTTCCTTCGTTTTGATTCTCATTTTCTCTTTACGATCAACATTACTTTCATTTTGATGCATATTTCTTTCATTTTAATGCTCTTTTTCTCGTTACGATCAACATTTCCTTCGTTTCGATGCATATTTCTTTCATTTTGATTCTCATTTTGTCGTTACGATCAACAATTCCTTCGTTTCGATGCATATTTCCTTCGATTTAATGCTTATTTTCTCGTTATGATCAATATTTCCTTTGTTTCGATACATATTTCTTATATTTTGATGCTCATTTTCTCGTTACGATCAATATTTCCTTCGTTTCGATGCATATTTCCTTTATTTTGATGCTTATTTTCTCATTACGATCAACATTACCTTCGTTTCGATGCATATTTCCTTCATTTTGATGCTCATTTACTCGTTACGATCAATATTTCCTTCGTTTCGATGCATATTTCCTTAATTTAGATGCTCATTTTCTCGTTACTTTCAGCATTTCCTTCGTTTCAATGCAAATTTACTTCATGTTGATGCTTCTTTTCTTGTTACGATCAACATTTCATTCGTTTCGATACAGATTTCCTTCTTTTTGATGCTCATTTTCTCGTTATGATCAATATTTCCTTTGTTTCGATGTATATTTCCTTCATTTTGATGCTCCTTTTCTCATTACGATCATCATTTTCTTCGTTTCGATGCATATTTACTTCATTTTGATGCTTCTTTTCTTGGTAAGATCAACATTCATTAGTTTCGATGCAGATTTCCTTCTTTTTGATGCTCGTTTTCTCGTTACGATCACAATTTCCTTTGTTTCGATGCATATTTCCTTCATTTTCTTGCTCATTTTCTCGTTACGATCAACATTTCCTTCGTTTCGATGCATATTTACTTCATTTTGATTTTTTTTGTTACGATCAACATTTCATTCGTTTCGATGCAGATTTCCTTCTTTTTGATGCTCATTTCCTCGTTACGATCAACATTTCTTTCGTTTTAATGCATATTTCTTTCATTTTGATGCACTTTTCCTCGTTACGATCAGCATTTCCTTCATTTCGATGCATATTTACTTCATTTTTACGCTCATTTTCTTGTTACGATAAACATTTCATTCGTTTCGATGCAGATTTCCTTCTTTTTGATGCTCGTTTTGTCGATACGATCAATATTTCCTTTATTTCGATGCATATTTCCTTCGTTTTGATTCTCATTTTCTCTTTACGATCAACATTACTTTAGTTTTGATGCATATTTCTTTCATTTTAATGCTCTTTTTCTCGTTACGATCAACATTTCCTTCGTTTCGATGCACATTTCCTTCATTTTGATTCTCATTTTGTCGTTACGATCAACAATTCCTTCGTTTCGATGCATATTTCTTATATTTTGATGCTCATTTTCACGTTACGATCAATATTTCCTTCATTTCGATGCATATTTCCTTTATTTTGATGCTTATTTTCTCATTACGATCAACATTACCTTCGTTTCGATGCATATTTCCTTCATTTTGATGCTTATTTACTCGTTACGATCAATATTTCCTTCGTTTCGATGCATATTTCCTTCATTTAGATGCTCATTTTCTCGTTACGATCAGCATTTCCTTCGTTTCAATGCATATTTAATTCATGTTGATGCTTCTTTTCTTGTTACGATCAACATTTCATTCGTTTCGATACAGATTTCCTTCTTTTTGATGCTCATTTTTTCGTTATGATCAATATTTCCTTTGTTTCGATACATATTTCCTTCATTTTGATGCTCCTTTTCTCATTACGATCATCATTTTCTTCGTTTCGATGCATATTTACTTCATTTTGATGCTTCTTTTCTTGTTAAGATCAACATTTCATTCGTTTCGATGCAGATTTACTTCTTTTTGATGCTCGTTTTCTCGTTACGATCACCATTTCCTTCGTTTCGATGCATATTTCCTTTATTTTGATGAACTTTTTCTCGTTACGATCAGCATTTCCTTCGTTTTGATGCATATTTACTTCATTTTGACGCTCCTTTCCTTGTTACGATCAACATTTCATTAGTTTAGATGCAGATTTCCTTTTTTTTATGCTCGTTTTCTCATTACGATCAATATTTCCAACGTTTCGATGCATATTTCCTTCATTTTGATTCTCATTTTCTCATTACGATCAACATTACCTTCGTTTCGATGCATATTTTTTTATTTTAATGCTCATTTTCTCGTTACGATCAATATTTTCTTCGTTTCGATGCATATTTCCTTCATTTTGATTCTCATTATCTCATTACGATCAATATTTTCTTCGTTTCGATGCATATTTCCTTTTTGATGCTCATTTTCTCATTACGATCAATATTTCCATCGTTTTGATGCATATTTCCGTCATTTTCTTGCTCATTTTCTCGTTACGATCAACATTTCTTTTGTTTCGATGCATATTTACCTCATTTTGACTCTTTTTTTGTTACGATCAACATTTCATTTGTTTCTATGCAAATGTCCTTCTTTTTGATGCTCATTTCCTCGTTACGATCAACATTTCTTTCGTTTCGATACATATTTCTTTCATTTTGATGCACTTTTTCTCGTTACAATCAGCATTTCCTTCATTTTGATGCATATTTACTTCATTTTGACTCTCATTTTCTTGTTACGATCAACATTTCATTCGTTTCGATGCAGATTTCCTTCTTTTTGATGCTCGTTTTGTCGTTACGATCAATATTTCCTTTGTTTCGATGCATATTTCCTTCGTTTTGATTCTCGTTTTCTCTTTACGATCAACATTACTTTCGTTTTGATGCATATTTCCTTCATTTTAATGCTCTTTTTCTCGTTACGATCAGCATTTCCTTCGTTTCGATGCATATTTCCTTCATTTTAATTCTCAATTTCTTGTTAAGATCAAATTTTTACTTTGTTTCGATGCATATTTCCTTCATTTGAATGCACATTTTCTCATTACGATCAGCATTTCCTTCATTTCGATGCATATTTAACTTCATTTTTATGCAACTTTTCTTGTTACGGTCAACATTTCATTTGTTTCGATGAAGATTTCTTTCTTTTTGATGCTCGTTTTCCCGATACGATCAATATTTCCTTCGTTTTGATGCATATTTCCTTCGTTTTGATTCTCATTTTCTTTTTACGATCAACTTTACCTTTGTTTCGATGCATATTTTCTTCATTTTAATGCTTATTTTCTCGTTACAATCAACATTTCCTTCGTTTCGATGCATATTTCTTACATTTTGATGCTCATTTTCTCGTTACGATCAATATTTCCTTCGTTTCGATGCATATTTCCTTCATTTTGATGCTCATTTTCTCATTACGATCAATATTACCTTCGTTTCGATTTATATTTCCTTAATTTTGATGCTCATTTTATCGTTACGATCAATATTTCCTTCATTTCGATGCATATTTCCTTTATTTGGATGCTCATTTTCTCGTTACGATCAGCATTTCCTTCGTTTCGATGCATATTTACTTCATTTTGATGCTTCTTTTCTTGTTACGATCAACATTTCATTAGTTTCGATACAGATTTCCTTCTTTTTGATGCTCATTTTCTCGTTATGATCAATATTTCTTTTGTTTCGATGCATATTTCCTTCACTTTAATGCTCCTTTTCTCATTACGATCAACATTTCCTTTGTTTCCGTGAATATTTCCTTCATTTTAATGCTCATTATCTCGTTACGATCAATATTTCCTTTGTTTCGATGCATATTTCCTTCGTTTTGATGCTCCTTTTCTCATTACGATCAACATTTCTTTCGTTTCGATGCATATTTCCTTCATTTTGATGCTCACTTTCTCGTTACGATCAATATTTCCTTCATTTCGATGCACATTTACTTCATTTTGACGCTCATTTTCTTGTTACGATCAACATTTCATTTGTTTCGATGCAGATTTCCTTCTTTTTGATGCTCGTTTTCTCGTTACGATCAATATTTCCTTTGTTTCGATGCATATTTCCTTCGTTTTGATTCTCATTTTCTCTTTACGTTCAACATTACTTCGTTTTGATGCATATTTCCTTCATTTTGATTCTCATTTTGTCGTTACGATCAATATTTCCTTCGTTTCAATGCATATTTCCTTCATTTGGATACACATTTTCTCGTTACGATCAGCATTTCCTTCGTTTCGATGCATATTTAACTTCATTTTGATGCACCTTTTCCTGTTACGATCAACATTTCATTCATTTCGATGCAGATTTCTTTCTTTTTGATGCTCGTTTTCTCGATACGATCAATATTTTCTTCATTTTGATGCATATTTCCTTCGTTTTGATTCTCATTTTCTTTTTACGATCAACATTACCTTTGTTTTGATGCATATTTTCTTCATTTTAATGCTTATTTTCTCGTTACGATCAACATTTCCTTCGTTTCGATGCATATTTCTTACATTTTGATGCTCATTTTCTCGTTACGATCAATATTTTCTTCGTTTCGATGCATATTTCCTTCATTATGATGCTCATTTTCTCATTACGATCAATATTACCTTCGTTTCGATTTATATTTCCTTAATTTTGATGCTCATTCTCTCGTTACGATCAATATTTCCTTCATTTTGATGCATATTTCCTTCATTTGGATGCTCATTTTCTCGTTACGATCAGCATTTCCTTCGTTTCGATGCATATTTACTTCATTTTGATGCTTCTTTTCTTGTTACGATCAACATGTCATTAGTTTCGATACAGATTTCCTTCTTTTTGATGCTCATTTTCTCGTTATGATCAATATTTCTTTTGTTTCGATGCATATTTCCTTCACTTTAATGCTCCTTTTCTCATTACGATCAACATTTCCTTTGTTTCCATGAATATTTCCTTCATTTTAATGCTCATTATCTCGTTACGATCAATATTTCCTTCGTTTCGATGCATATTTCCTTCGTTTTGATGCTCCTTTTCTTATTACGATCAACATTTCTTTCGTTTCGATCCATATTTCCTTCATTTTGATGCTCACTTTCTCGTTACGATCAATATTTCCTTCATTTCGATGCACATTTACTTCATTTTGTCGCTCATTTTCTTGTTACGATCAACATTTCATTTGTTTCGATGCAGATTTCCTTCTTTTTGATGCTCGTTTTCTCGTTACGATCAATATTTCCTTTGTTTCGATGCATATTTCCTTCGTTTTGATTCTCATTTTCTCTTTACGTTCAACATTACTTCGTTTTGATGCATATTTCCTCATTTTAATGCTAATTTTCTTGTTACGATCAAAATTTCCTTCGTTTTGATCCATATTTCCTTCATTTTGATTCTCATTTTGTCGTTACAATCAATATTTCCTTCGTTTCGATGCATATTTCCTTCATTTGGATACACATTTTCTCGTTACGATCAGCATTTACTTCGTTTCGATGCATATTTAACTTCATTTTGATGCACCTTTTCTTGTTACGATCAACATTTCATTCATTTCAATGCAGATTTCTTTCTTTTTGATGCTCGTTTTCTCGATACGATTAATATTTTCTTCGTTTTGATGCATATTTCCTTCGTTTTGATTCTCATTTTCTTTTTACGATCAACATTACCTTTGTTTTGATGCATATTTCCTTCATTTTAATGCTTATTTTCTCGTTACGATCAACATTTCCTTCGTTTCGATGCATATTTCTTACATTTTGATGCTCATTTTCTCGTTACAATCAATATTTCCTCTGTATCGATGCTCAATTTCTCATTACGATCAACATTACCTTCGTTTCGACGCATATTTCTTACATTTTGATGCTCATTTTCTCGTTACGATCAATATTTCCTTCGTTTCTATGCATATTTCCTTCATTTTGATGCTCATTTTCTCATTACGATCAATATTACCTTCGTTTCGATTTATATTTCCTTAATTTTGATGCTCATTTTCTCGTTACGATCAATATTTCCTTCATTTCGATGCATATTTCCTTCATTTAGATGCTCATTTTCTCGTTACGATCAGCATTTCCTTCGTTTCGATGCATATTTACTTCATTTTGATGCTTCTTTTCTTGTTACGATCAACATTTCATTAGTTTCGATACAGATTTCCTTCTTTTTGATGCTCATTTTCTCGTTATGATCAATATTTCTTTTGTTTCGATGCATATTTCCTTCACTTTAATGCTCCTTTTCTCATTACGATCAACATTTCCTTTGTTTCCGTGATTATTTCCTTCATTTTAATGCTCATTATCTCGTTACGATAAATATTTCCTTCGTTTCGATGCATATTTCCTTCGTTTTGATGCTTCTTTTCTCATTACGATCAACATTTCTTTCGTTTCGATGCATATTTCCTTCATTTTGATGCTCACTTTCTCGTTACGATCAATATTTCCTTCATTTCGATGCACATTTACTTCATTTTGACGCTCATTTTCTTGTTACGATCAACATTTCATTTGTTTCGATGCAGATTTCCTTCTTTTTGATGCTCGTTTTCTCGTTACGATCAATATTTCCTTTGTTTCGATGCATATTTCCTTCGTTTTGATTCTCATTTTCTCTTTACGTTCAACATTACTTCGTTTTGATGCATATTTCCTTCATTTTGATTCTCATTTTGTCGTTACGATCAATATTTCCTTCGTTTCGATGCATATTTCCTTCATTTGGATACACATTTTCTCGTTACGATCAGCATTTCCTTCTTTTCGATGCATATTTAACTTCATTTTGATGCACCTTTTCTTGTTACGATCAACATTTCATTCATTTCGATGCAGATTTCTTTCTTTTTGATGCTCGTTTTCTCGATACGATCTATATTTTCTTCGTTTTGATGCATATTTCCTTCGTTTTGATTCTCATTTTCTTTTTACGATCAACATTACCTTTGTTTTGATGCATATTTCCTTCATTTTAATGCTTATTTTCTCGTTACGATCAACATTACCTTCGTTTCGATGCATATTTCTTACATTTTGATGCTCATTTTTTCGTTACGATCAATATTTCCTTCGTTTCGATGCATATTTCCTTCATTATGATGCTCATTTTCTCATTACGATCAATGTTACCTTCGTTTCGTTTTATATTTCCTTAATTTTGATGCTCATTTTCTCGTTACGATCAATATTTCCTTCATTTTGATGCATATTTCCTTCATTTGGATGCTCATTTTCTCGTTACGATCAGCATTTCCTTCGTTTCGATGCATATTTACTTCATTTTGATTCTTCTTTTCTTGTTACGATCAACATGTCATTAGTTTCGATACAGATTTCCTTCTTTTTGATGCTCATTTTCTCGTTATGATCAATATTTCTTTTGTTTCGATGCATATTTCCTTCACTTTAATGCTCCTTTTCTCATTACGATCAACATTTCCTTTGTTTCCATGAATATTTCCTTCATTTTAATGCTCATTATCTCGTTACGATCAATATTTCCTTCGTTTCGATGCATATTTCCTTCGTTTTGATGCTCCTTTCCTTATTACGATCAACATTTCTTTCGTTTCGATGCATATTTCCTTCATTTTGATGCTCACTTTCTCGTTACGATCAATATTTCCTTCATTTCGATGCACATTTACTTCATTTTGACGCTCATTTTCTTGTTACGATCAACATTTCATTTGTTTCGATGCAGATTTCCTTCTTTTTGATGCTCGTTTTCTCGTTACGATCAATATTTCCTTTGTTTCGATGCATATTTCCTTCGTTTTGATTCTCATTTTCTCTTTACGTTCAACATTACTTCGTTTTGATGCATATTTCCTCATTTTAATGCTAATTTTCTTGTTACGATCAAAATTTCCTTCGTTTTGATCCATATTTCCTTCATTTTGATTCTCATTTTGTCGTTACAATCAATATTTCCTTCGTTTCGATGCATATTTCCTTCATTTGGATACACATTTTCTCGTTACGATCAGCATTTACTTCGTTTCGATGCATATTTAACTTCATTTTGATGCACCTTTTCTTGTTACGATCAACATTTCATTCATTTCAATGCAGATTTCTTTCTTTTTGATGCTCGTTTTCTCGATACGATTAATATTTTCTTCGTTTTGATGCATATTTCCTTCGTTTTGATTCTCATTTTCTTTTTACGATCAACATTACCTTTGTTTTGATGCATATTTCCTTCATTTTAATGCTTATTTTCTCGTTACGATCAACATTTCCTTCGTTTCGATGCATATTTCTTACATTTTGATGCTCATTTTCTCGTTACAATCAATATTTCCTCTGTATCGATGCTCAATTTCTCATTACGATCAACATTACCTTCGTTTCGACGCATATTTCTTACATTTTGATGCTCATTTTCTCGTTACGATCAATATTTCCTTCGTTTCTATGCATATTTCCTTCATTTTGATGCTCATTTTCTCATTACGATCAATATTACCTTCGTTTCGATTTATATTTCCTTAATTTTGATGCTCATTTTCTCGTTACGATCAATATTTCCTTCATTTCGATGCATATTTCCTTCATTTAGATGCTCATTTTCTCGTTACGATCAGCATTTCCTTCGTTTCGATGCATATTTACTTCATTTTGATGCTTCTTTTCTTGTTACGATCAACATTTCATTAGTTTCGATACAGATTTCCTTCTTTTTGATGCTCATTTTCTCGTTATGATCAATATTTCTTTTGTTTCGATGCATATTTCCTTCACTTTAATGCTCCTTTTCTCATTACGATCAACATTTCCTTTGTTTCCGTGAATATTTCCTTCATTTTAATGCTCATTATCTCGTTACGATAAATATTTCCTTCGTTTCGATGCATATTTCCTTCGTTTTGATGCTTCTTTTCTCATTACGATCAACATTTCTTTCGTTTCGATGCATATTTCCTTCATTTTGATGCTCACTTTCTCGTTACGATCAATATTTCCTTCATTTCGATGCACATTTACTTCATTTTGACGCTCATTTTCTTGTTACGATCAACATTTCATTTGTTTCGATGCAGATTTCCTTCTTTTTGATGCTCGTTTTCTCGTTACGATCAATATTTCCTTTGTTTCGATGCATATTTCCTTCGTTTTGATTCTCATTTTCTCTTTACGTTCAACATTACTTCGTTTTGATGCATATTTCCTTCATTTTGATTCTCATTTTGTCGTTACGATCAATATTTCCTTCGTTTCGATGCATATTTCCTTCATTTGGATACACATTTTCTCGTTACGATCAGCATTTCCTTCTTTTTGATGCATATTTAACTTCATTTTGATGCACCTTTTCTTGTTACGATCAACATTTCATTCATTTCGATGCAGATTTCTTTCTTTTTGATGCTCGTTTTCTCGATACGATCTATATTTTCTTCGTTTTGATGCATATTTCCTTCGTTTTGATTCTCATTTTCTTTTTACGATCAACATTACCTTTGTTTTGATGCATATTTCCTTCATTTTAATGCTTATTTTCTCGTTACGATCAACATTACCTTCGTTTCGATGCATATTTCTTACATTTTGATGCTCATTTTTTCGTTACGATCAATATTTCCTTCGTTTCGATGCATATTTCCTTCATTATGATGCTCATTTTCTCATTACGATCAATGTTACCTTCGTTTCGTTTTATATTTCCTTAATTTTGATGCTCATTTTCTCGTTACGATCAATATTTCCTTCATTTTGATGCATATTTCCTTCATTTGGATGCTCATTTTCTCGTTACGATCAGCATTTCCTTCGTTTCGATGCATATTTACTTCATTTTGATTCTTCTTTTCTTGTTACGATCAACATGTCATTAGTTTCGATACAGATTTCCTTCTTTTTGATGCTCATTTTCTCGTTATGATCAATATTTCTTTTGTTTCGATGCATATTTCCTTCACTTTAATGCTCCTTTTCTCATTACGATCAACATTTCCTTTGTTTCCATGAATATTTCCTTCATTTTAATGCTCATTATCTCGTTACGATCAATATTTCCTTCGTTTCGATGCATATTTCCTTCGTTTTGATGCTCCTTTCCTTATTACGATCAACATTTCTTTCGTTTCGATGCATATTTCCTTCATTTTGATGCTCACTTTCTCGTTACGATCAATATTTCCTTCATTTCGATGCACATTTACTTCATTTTGACGCTCATTTTCTTGTTACGATCAACATTTCATTTGTTTCGATGCAGATTTCCTTCTTTTTGATGCTCGTTTTCTCGTTACGATCAATATTTCCTTTGTTTCGATGCATATTTCCTTCGTTTTGATTCTCATTTTCTCTTTACGTTCAACATTACTTCGTTTTGATGCATATTTCCTCATTTTAATGCTAATTTTCTCGTTACGATCAAAATTTCCTTCGTTTTGATCCATATTTCCTTCATTTTGATTCTCATTTTGTCGTTACAATCAATATTTCCTTCGTTTCGATGCATATTTCCTTCATTTGGATACACATTTTCTCGTTACGATCAGCATTTACTTCGTTTCGATGCATATTTAACTTCATTTTGATGCACCTTTTCTTGTTACGATCAACATTTCATTCATTTCGATGCAGATTTCTTTCTTTTTGACGCTCGTTTTCTCGATACGATTAATATTTTCTTCGTTTTGATGCATATTTCCTTCGTTTTGATTCTCATTTTCTTTTTACGATCAACATTACCTTTGTTTTGATGCATATTTCCTTCATTTTAATGCTTATTTTCTCGTTACGATCAACATTTCCTTCGTTTCGATGCATATTTCTTACATTTTGATGCTCATTTTCTCGTTACGATCAATATTTCCTCTGTATCGATGCTCAATTTCTCATTACGATCAACATTACCTTCGTTTCGACGCATATTTCCTTCATTTTGATGCTCATTTTCTCGTTACGATCAATATTTCTATTGTTTCGATGCATATTTCCTTCATTTGGATGCTCATTTTCTCATTACGATCAGCATTTCTGTCACGCCCCGACCCTAGACAGAACGCGACAACAGCCACGTTAACCATAAATCTCGCTAATGAATCCATCAATTTACATAAAAGTGAAAGTACCCAAAACACTGATTGGATGACTAGCTAACGATAGGCAAACCTCCAACCAAAACGATATCAACACCCTGAAAAGGAAAGAATGATGGGGGTGAGTAAAACCACTAGCTCAGTGAGGTGATAAGCCGGTCACCCCGACCCTTATACGAAGCATGTATTCCCACTCGCGGTTCATAACATAAAATCCAACATTTCGTCCCACAATAACTATTTCTCGCTCAGTATACATATTAATGAAAAATAAAATCCTTAGTGCACATTTACGAATAACACAATTAGTTCAAACAACATGTTATCACATAAAAGACGCGTGGGTAGTCAATATCCTCCTCGAACTGAGCTCTCCGTCGAGAGACAGTCCAAGCCCGTCACCGTTACTCTAGATAAAATGCACATTAATATTCTTTCTCAACACGCCAAGTGCTAAAGTTCACAATTCAATATCGACGTGAATACTTGAAATGATCAAACATATAAACATATATGACATGCATGTCCCACACCGGTGACGTTGACTGAGCCTATAATAGATTGATCCATCTAACGATCACCCTCCAGAATATCAGTATTTGGCAAATGGACAGGTGCCCCGTTAGATCTAACTCACCCGGGTTTGCCAATCACGGGCAACTTGGTTGTCACTCTAACTCACCCGAACCGCGACAATTCGGCCTACTTAATCAATATCGCTCCAACTCACCCGAACCGTGACCAATTCGGGCTACTTAACCTTGGTACCAGGCATACATATGCATATGCATCATAAGATGAATAACGACTCAAGTTAGAGTCTTAATTGACACACAAGAATAACCAGAAATCAATTCTCAAATAATTCACAATAAATGCTATCAGATATCGAGCCGACAAGGCTCTTCAACATAAGTTAAAATCAATAATACTCATAAAATGGCTAACATGACTCTAACCAGAGCAATCGAGCCAATCAGGCTCTTTACCACATAACACAATACCAAATAATTTCTTATCAATTAACTAAAACTAAAATAAATGTACATTTATCGAGGGTCCACACTTCCCACAAGAGAAGGCGTTTCCGAATTATCAACTCACAAGGAAGTGATTAACTCTCTCCGGAATCTGAAGTCGGTCCCTTTCCCTTCGTCGATGGTTCTTTACCTAGAAAGGAGATGAGCAATTAAAGACAAATTAAATATAATAACTATTAGCGGTAACATCCCTTTCATTGCTAAAAACAAATCCTAATCTAGTTCGAACGAGTCGATATTAAATAAAAATGGCATGTAACTCCTTAACATCAGTTCCCAATCCCACATAACCCGTTTCAATACATTAACTAAACGAAACGATAGAAAATAAGTTTGAATTCGACATAAAAATTCTGAAATTTTCCAGCTAGCGTCAGTTTACGAGAAAAATCATAACTAATTGTAGAATAATCGGATTGAGGCGTTTCAAGTGGCTACGGAAAGCTAACGAGTTCTACATACAGAAATTAAGTTTGCAAACTTTCGAGGGCAATAGCTAAGTCAAAATCAGTTAGAACAGTCTGCGAATTACCCACATACCAAAAAGAAAAACACCACAAAATTACAAAACCATGGAAGAAGGAAGCTTAATTCACACACCACTTACCTCAAAACAACTTAGAAACCACGTAGGATGAGGGGTGTAAGGGAGAATTTGATCAACAAGGGTTTCTCCTCTTCACTCTCTTCTTTCCCCTCTTTTGTTTTTCTCCTCCCGTTCTTCTCTCTCTTTTTTTTTTTTTGACTTTAGCCTTTATAATTATATATCAGGCCATTTAAGTGGGCTGAAACTTTGGGCCACAAAATAAATAAATAAATAAGTTTGGGCTTTCTAAAAAAAATCTAGTTGGGCTAAGATAGGGCTGGTCTTTTGGGCCATAAAAATAAATAAATAGATTTTGGGTTTTTTTTTAAAAAAAATCTAGTTGAGCTAAGATATTACAATTTCCTTCGTTTCGTTGCATATTTACTTCATTTTGATGCTACTTTTCTTGTTACGATCAACATTTCATTCGTTTTGATACAGATTTCCATCTTTTTGATGCTCATTTTCTCGTTATGATCAATATTTCCTTTGTTTCGATTCATATTTCCTTCATTTTGATGCTCCTTTTCTCATTACGATCAACATTTCCTTCGTTTCTATGAATATTTCCTTCATTGTAATACTCATTTTCTCGTTACGATCAACATTTCCTTGGTTTCGATGCATATTTCCTTTATTTTGATGCTCACTTTCTCGTTACGATCAATATTTCCTTCGTTTCGATGCATATTTCCTTCATTTTGATGCTCATTTTCTCATTACGATCAATATTTCATTCATTTCGATGCATATTTCCTTCATTTTGATACACTTTTCTCGATACGATCAACATTTCCTCCGTTTCGATGCATATTTACTTCATTTTGACGCTCCTTTTCTTGTTAAGATCAATATTTCACGCGTTTCGATGCAGATTTCCTTCTTTTTGATGGTTGTTTTCTCGTTACCGATCAATATTTCCTTCATTTCGATGCATATTTCCTTCATTTTGATTCTCATTTTCTCTTTATGATCAACATTACCTTCGTTTTAATGCATATTTCTTTCATTTTAATGCTCATTTTCTCGTTACGATCAACATTTCCTTCGTTTCGATGCATATTTCCTTCATTTTGATGCTCATTTTCTCGGTATGATAAATATTTCCTTCGTTTTGATGCATATTTCCTTCATTTTGATGCTCATTTTCTCATTACGATCAGCATTTCCTTCGTTTCGATGCATATTTACTTTATTTTGATGCTTCTTTTCTTGTTACGATCAACATTTATTCGTTTCGATGCAGATTTTCTTCTTTTTGATGCTCGTTTTCTGGTTACGATCAACATTTCCTTCGTTTCGATGCATATTTCCTTTATTTTGATGAATTTTTTCTCGTTACGATCAGCATTTACTTCGTTTTGATGCATATTTACTTCATTTTGACGTTCCTTTTCTTGTTACGATCAACATTTCATTCGTTTCGATGCAGATTTCCATCTTTTTTATGCTCGTTCTCTCGTTACGATCAATATTTCTTTCGTTTTGATGCATATTTCCTTCATTTTGATTCTCATTTTCTCTTTACGATCAACATTACCTTCGTTTCGATGCATATTTCCTTTATTTTAATGCTCATTTTCTCATTACGATCAACATTTCCTTCGTTTTGATGCATATTTCCTTCATTTTGATTCTCATTATCTCGTTACGATCAATATTTCCTTTGTTTCGATGCATATTTCCTTTTTGATGCTCATTTTCTCGTTACGATCTATATTTCCTTCGTTTCGATGCATATTTCCTTCATTTTCTTGCTCATTTTTCGTTACGATCAGCATTTCCTTCGTTTCGATGCATATTTACTTCATTTTGATACTCTTTTTTTATTATGATCAACATTTCATTCGTTTCGATGCGATTTCCTTCTTTTTGATTCTCATTTTCTTGTTACGATCAACATTTCCTTCATTTTGTTGCATATTTCTTTCATTTTGATGCACTTTTTTCTCGTTATGATCAGCATTTCCTTCGTTTCGATGCATATTTACTTCATTTTGACGCTCATTTTCTTGTTACGATCAACATTTCATTCGTTTCGATGCAGATTTCCTTCTTTTTGATGCTCGTTTTCTAGTTACGATCAATATTTCCTTTGTTTCGATGCATATTTCCTTCGTTTTGATTCTCATTTTCTTTTTACGATCAACATTACCTTCGTTTTGAGGCATATTTAATTCATTTTAATGCTCTTTTTCTCGTTACGATCAACATTTCCTTCGTTTCGATGCATATTTCCTTCACATTTATTCTCATTTTCTCGTTACGATCAATATTTCCTTCATTTCGATGCATATTTCCTTCATTTGGATACACATTTTCTCGTTACGATCAACATTTCCTTCGTTTCGATGCATATTTAACTTCATTTTGATGCCTATTTTCTTCGTTTTCTCATTTTCTCGTTTTGTCGTTACGATCAATATTTCCTTTGTTTCGATGCCTATTTCCTTCGTTTTGATTCTCATTTTCTCTTTACGATCAACATTACTTTCGTTTTGATGCATATTTCCTTCATTTTAATGCTCTTTTTCTCGTTACGATCAACATTTCCTTCGTTTCGATGCATATTTCCTTCATTTTAATTCTCATTTTCTCGTTACGATCAATATTTACTTTGTTTCGATGCATATTTTCTTCAATTGGATACACGTTTTCTCATTACGATCAGCATTTCCTTCGTTACGATGCATATTTAACTTCATTTTGATGCACTTTTTCTTGTTACGGTCAACATTTCATTCGTTTCGATGCAAATTTCTTTCTTTTTGATGCTCGTTTTCTCGATACGATCAATATTTCCTTCGTTTTGATTCTCATTTTCTTTTTACAATCAACATTACCTTCGTTTCGATGCATATTTCCTTAATTTTAATGCTTATTTTCTCGTTACGATCAATATTTCCTTCGTTTCGATGCATATTTCTTACATTTTGATGCTCATTTTCTCGTTACGATCAATATTTTCTTCGTTTCGATGCATATTTCCTTCATTTTGATGCTTATTTTCTCATTACGATCAATATTACCTTCGTTTCGATGCATATTTCTTCATTTTGATGCTCATTTTCTCGTTACGATCAATATTTCCTTCGTTTCGATGCATATTTCCTTTATTTTATTGCTCATTTTCTCGTTACGATCAATATTTCCTTCGTTTTGATGCATATTTCCTTCGTTTTGATTCTCATTTTCTTTTTACGATCAACATTACCTTCGTTTCGATGCATATTTCCTTCATTTTAATGTTTATTTTCTCGTTACGATAAATATTTACTTCGTTTCGATGCATATTTCTTAAATTTTGATGCTCATTTTCTCGTTAGGATCAGTATTTCCTCCGCATCGATGCATATTTCCTTCATTTTGATGCTCATTTTCTCATTACGATCAACATTACCTTCGTTTCGATGCATATTTCCTTCATTTTGATGCTCATTTTCTCGTTACGATCAATATTTCCATTGTTTCGATGCATATTTCCTTCATTTGGATGCTCATTTTCTCGTTACGATCAGCATTTCCTTCGTTTCGTTGCATATTTACTTCATTTTGATGCTTCTTTTCTTGTTACGATCAACATTTCATTCGTTTTGAGACAGATTTCCATCTTTTTGATGCTCATTTTCTCGTTATGATCAATATTTCCTTTGTTTCGATTCATATTTCCTACATTTTGATGCATCTTTTCTCATTACGATCAACATTTCCTTCGTTTCTATAAATATTTCCTTCATTTTAATGCTCATTTTCTCGTTACGATCAATATTTTCTTGGTTTCGATGCATATTTCCTTTATTTTGTTGCTCACTTTCTCGTTACGATCAATATTTCCTTCGTTTTGAAGCATATTTCCTTCATTTTGATGCTCACTTTCTCATTACGATCAATATTTCCTACATTTCGATGCATATTTCCTTCATTTTGATGCACTTTTTCTCAATACGATCAACATTTCCTTGTTTCGATGCATATTTACTTCATTTTGACGCTCCTTTTCTTGTTACGATCAACATTTCACTCGTTTCGATGCAGATTTCCTTCTTTTTGATGCTTGTTTTCTCGTTACGATCAATATTTCCTTCGTTTCGATGCATATTTCCTTCATTTTGATTCTCATTTTCTCTTTACGATCAACATTACCTTCGTTTCAATGCATATTTCTTTCATTTTAATGCTCATTTTCTCGTTACGATCAACATTTCCTTCGTTTCGATGTATATTTCCTTCGTATTGATGCTCATTTTCTCGTTATGATTAATATTTCCTTTGTTTTGATGCATATTTCCTTCATTTTGATGCTCATTTTCTCATTACAATCAGCATTTCCTTCGTTTCGATGCATATTTACTTTATTTTGATGCTTCTTTTCTTGTTACGATCAACATTTCATTCGTTTCGATGCAGATTTCCTTCTTTTTGATGCTCGTTTTCTGTTACGATCAACATTTCCTTCGTTTCGATGCATATTTCCTTTGTTTTGATGAATTTTTTCTCATTACGATCAGCATTTACTTCATTTTGATGCATATGTACTTCATTTTGACGCTCCTTTTCTTGTTACGATCAACATTTCATTCGTTTCGTTGCAGATTTCCTTCTTTTTGATGCTCGTTTTCTCGTTACGATCAAAATTTCCTTCGTTTCGATGCATATTTCATTCATTTTGATTCTTATTTTCTCTTTACGATCAACATTTTCTTCATTTCGATGAATATTTCCTTTATTTTAATGCTCATTTTCTCGTTACGATCAACATTTCCTTCGTTTCGATGCATATTTCCTTCATTTTGATTCTCATTATCTCATTACGATCAATATTTCCTTCGTTTTGATGCATATTTCCTTCGTTTTGATGCTCCTTTTATCATTACGATCAACATTTCCTTCGTTTCGATGCATATTTCCTTCATTTTGATGCTCACTTTCTCGTTACGATCAACATTTCCTTCATTTTGATGCATATTTACTTCATTTTGACGCTCATTTTCTTGTTACGATCAACATTTCATTTGTTTTGATGCAGATTTCCTTCGTTTTGATGCTCGTTGTCTCGTTACGATCAATATTAGCTTTGTTTCGATGCATATTTCCTTCGTTTTGATTCTCATTTTCTCTTTACGATCACCATTACCTTCGTTTTGATGCATATTTCCTTCTTTTTAATGCTCATTTACTCGTTACGATCAAACTTTCCTTAGTTTCGATGCATATTTCCTTCATTTTGATTCTCATTTTGTCGTTACGATCAATATTTCCTTCATTTTGATGCATATTTCCTTCGTTTTGATTCTCATTTTCTTTTTACGATCAACATTACCTTCGTTTCGATGCATATTTCCTTCATTTTAATGCTTATTTTCTCGTTACGATAAATATTTACTTCGTTTCGATGCATACGCATCGATGCATATTTCCTTCATTTTGATGCTCATTTTCTCATTACGATCAACATTAACTTCGTTTCGATGCATATTTCCTTCATTTTGATGCTCATTTTCTCGTTACGATCAATATTTCCATTGTTTCGATGCATATTTCCTTCATTTGGATGCTCATTTTCTCGTTACGATCTGCATTTCCTTCGTTTCGTTGCATATTTACTTCATTTTGATGCTTCTTTTCTTGTTACGATCAACATTTCATTCGTTTTGAAACAGATTTCCATCTTTTTGATGCTCATTTTCTCGTTATGATCAATATTTCCTTTGTTTCGATTCATATTTCCTACATTTTGATGCTTCTTTTCTCATTACGATCAACATTTCCTTCGTTTCTATAAATATTTCCTTCATTTTAATGCTCATTTTCTCGTTACGATCAATATTTTCTTGGTTTCGATGCATATTTCCTTTATTTTGTTGCTCACTTTCTCGTTACGATCAATATTTCCTTCGTTTTGAAGCATATTTCCTTCATTTTGATGCTCACTTTCTCATTACGATCAATATTTCCTACATTTCGATGCATATTTCCTTCATTTTGATGCACTTTTTCTCAATACGATCAACATTTCCTTGTTTCGATGCATATTTACTTCATTTTGACGCTCCTTTTCTTGTTACGATCAACATTTCACTCGTTTCGATGCAGATTTCCTTCTTTTTGATGCTTGTTTTCTCGTTACGATCAATATTTCCTTCGTTTCGATGCATATTTCCTTCATTTTGATTCTCATTTTCTCTTTACGATCAACATTACCTTCGTTACAATGCATATTTCTTTCATTTTAATGCTCATTTTCTCGTTACGATCAACATTTCCTTCGTTTCGATGCATATTTCCTTCATATTGATGCTCATTTTCTCGTTATGATTAATATTTCCTTTGTTTTGATGCATATTTCCTTCATTTTGATGCTCATTTTCTCATTACGATCAGCATTTCCTTCGTTTCGATGCATATTTACTTTATTTTGATGCTTCTTTTCTTGTTACGATCAACATTTCATTCGTTTCGATGCAGATTTTCTTCTTTTTGATGCTCGTTTTCTGGTTACGATCAACATTTCCTTCGTTTCGATGCATATTTCCTTTATTTTGATGAATTTTTTCTCGATTACGATCAGCATTTACTTCGTTTTGATGCATATTTACTTCATTTTGACGTTCCTTTTCTTGTTACGATCAACATTTCATTCGTTTCGATGCAGATTTCCTTCTTTTTGATGCTCGTTCTCTCGTTACGATCAATATTTCTTTCGTTTCGATGCATATTTCCTTCATTTTGATTCTCATTTTCTCTTTACGATCAACATTACCTTCGTTTCGATGCATATTTCCTTTATTTTAATGCTCATTTTCTCATTACGATCAACATTTCCTTCGTTTTGATGCATATTTCCTTCATTTTGATTCTCATTATCTCGTTACGATCAATATTTCCTTCGTTTTGATGCATATTTCCTTCGTTTTGATGCTCCTTTTCTCATTACGATCAACATTTCCTTCGTTTCGATGCATATTTCCTTCATTTTGATGCTCACTTTCTCGTTACGATCAACATTTCCTTCATTTCGATGCATATTTACTTCATTTTGACGCTCATTTTCTTGTTACGATCAACATTTCATTTGTTTTGATGCAGATTTCCTTCGTTTTGATGCTCGTTGTCTCGTTACGATCAATATTAGCTTTGTTTCGATGCATATTTCCTTCGTTTTGATTCTCATTTTCTCTTTACGATCACCATTACCTTCGTTTTGATGCATATTTCCTTCTTTTTAATGCTCATTTACTCGTTACGATCAAACTTTCCTTCGTTTCGATGCATATTTCCTTCATTTTGATTCTCATTTTGTCGTTACGATCAATATTTCCTTCATTTTGATGCATATTTCCTTCGTTTTGATTCTCATTTTCTTTTTACGATCAACATTACCTTCGTTTCGATGCATATTTCCTTCATTTTAATGCTTATTTTCTCGTTACGATAAATATTTACTTCGTTTCGATGCATACGCATCGATGCATATTTCCTTCATTTTGATGCTCATTTTCTCATTACGATCAACATTACCTTCGTTTCGATGCATATTTCCTTCATTTTGATGCTCATTTTCTCGTTACGATCAATATTTCCATTGTTTCGATGCATATTTCCTTCATTTGGATGCTCATTTTCTCGTTACGATCTGCATTTCCTTCGTTTCGTTGCATATTTACTTCATTTTGATGCTTCTTTTCTTGTTACGATCAACATTTCATTCGTTTTGAAACAGATTTCCATCTTTTTTATGCTCATTTTCTCGTTATGATCAATATTTCCTTTGTTTCGATTCATATTTCCTACATTTTGATGCATCTTTTCTCATTACGATCAACATTTCCTTCGTTTCTATAAATATTTCCTTCATTTTAATGCTCATTTTCTCGTTACGATCAATATTTTCTTGGTTTCGATGCATATTTCCTTTATTTTGATGCTCACTTTCTTGTTACGATCAATATTTCCTTCGTTTTGAAGCATATTTCCTTCATTTTGATGCTCACTTTCTCATTACGATCAATATTTCCTACATTTCGATGCATATTTCCTTCATTTTGATGCACTTTTTCTCAATACGATCAACATTTCCTTGTTTCGATGCATATTTACTTCATTTTGACGCTCCTTTTCTTGTTACGATCAACATTTCACTCGTTTCGATGCAGATTTCCTTCTTTTTGATGCTTGTTTTCTCGTTACGATCAATATTTCCTTCGTTTCGATGCATATCTCCTTCATTTTGATTCTCATTTTCTCTTTACGATCAACATTACCTTCGTTTCAATGCATATTTCTTTCATTTTAATGCTCATTTTCTCGTTACGATCAACATTTCCTTCGTTTCGATGTATATTTCCTTCATATTGATGCTCATTTTCTCGTTATGATTAATATTTCCTTTGTTTTGATGCATATTTCATTCATTTTGATGCTCATTTTCTCATTACAATCAACATTTCCTTCGTTTCGATGCATATTTACTTTATTTTGATGCTTCTTTTCTTGTTACGATCAACATTTCATTCGTTTCGATGCAGATTTCCTTCTTTTTGATGCTCGTTTTCTGTTACGATCAACATTTCCTTCATTTCGATGCATATTTCCTTTGTTTTGATGAATTTTTTCTAATTACGATCAGCATTTACTTCATTTTGATGCATATTTACTTCATTTTGACGCTCCTTTTCTTGTTACGATCAATATTTCATTCGTTTCGTTGCAGATTTCCTTCTTTTTGATGCTCGTTTTCTCGTTACGATCAAAATTTCCTTCGTTTCGATGCATATTTCATTCATTTTGATTCTTATTATCTCTTTACGATCAACATTTTCTTCATTTCGATGAATATTTCCTTTATTTTAATGCTCATTTTCTCGTTACGATCAACATTTCCTTCGTTTCGATGCATATTTCCTTCATTTTGATTCTCATTATCTCATTACGATCAATATTTCCTTCGTTTCGATGCATATTTCCTTCGTTTTGATGCTCCTTTTCTCATTACGATCAACATTTCCTTCGTTTCGATGCATATTTCCTTCATTTTGATGCTCACTTTCTCGTTACGATCAACATTTCCTTCATTTCGATGCATATTTACTTCATTTTGACGCTCATTTTCTTGTTACGATCAACATTTCATTTGTTTTGATGCAGATTTCCTTCGTTTTGATGCTCGTTTTCTCGTTACGATCAATATTAGCTTTGTTTCGATGCATATTTCCTTCGTTTTGATTCTCATTTTCTCTTTACGATCACCATTACCTTCGTTTTGATGCATATTTCCTTCATTTTAATGCTCATTTTCTCGTTACGATCAAACTTTCCTTCGTTTCGATGCATATTTCCTTCATTTTGATTCTCATTTTGTCGTTACGATCAATATTTCCTTCATTTTGATGCATATTTCCTTCGTTTTGATTCTCATTTTCTTTTTACGATCAACATTACCTTCGTTTCGATGCATATTTCCTTTATTTTAATGCTTATTTTCTCGTTACGATAAATATTTACTTCGTTTCGATGCATATTTCTTACATTTTGATGCTCATTTTCTCGTTAGGATCAGTATTTCCTCCGCATCGATGCATATTTCCTTCATTTTGATGCTCATTTTCTCATTACGATCAACATTACCTTCGTTTCGATGCATATTTCCTTCATTTTGATGCTCATTTTCTCGTTACGATCAATATTTCCATTGTTTCGATGCATATTTCCTTCATTTGGATGCTCATTTTCTCGTTACGATCTGCATTTCCTTCGTTTCGTTGCATATTTACTTCATTTTGATGCTTCTTTTCTTGTTACGATCAACATTTCATTCGTTTTGAAACAGATTTCCATCTTTTTGATGCTCATTTTCTCGTTATGATCAATATTTCCTTTGTTTCGATTCATATTTCCTACATTTTGATGCATCTTTTCTCATTACGATCAACATTTCTTTCGTTTCTATAAATATTTCCTTCATTTTAATGCTCATTTTCTCGTTACGATCAATATTTTCTTGGTTTCGATGCATATTTCCTTTATTTTGATGCTCACTTTCTCGTTACGATCAATATTTCCTTCGTTTTGAAGCATATTTCCTTCATTTTGATGCTCACTTTCTCATTACGATCAATATTTCCTACATTTCGATGCATATTTCCTTCATTTTGATGCACTTTTTCTCAATACAATCAACATTTCCTTGTTTCGATGCATATTTACTTCATTTTGACGCTCCTTTTCTTGTTACGATCAACATTTCACTCGTTTCGATGCAGATTTCCTTCTTTTTGATGCTTGTTTTCTCGTTACGATCAATATTTCCTTCGTTTCGATGCATATTTCCTTCATTTTGATTCTCATTTTCTCTTTACGATCAACATTACCTTCGTTTCAATGCATATTTCTTTCATTTTAATGCTCATTTTCTCGTTACGATCAACATTTCCTTCGTTTCGATGTATATTTCCTTCATATTGATGCTCATTTTCTCGTTATGATTAATATTTCCTTTGTTTTGATGCATATTTCATTCATTTTGATGCTCATTTTTTCATTACAATCAACATTTCCTTCGTTTCGATGCATATTTACTTTATTTTGATGCTTCTTTTCTTGTTACGATCAACATTTCATTCGTTTCGATGCAGATTTCCTTCTTTTTGATGCTCGTTCTCTGTTACGATCAACATTTCCTTCGTTTCGATGCATATTTCCTTTGTTTTGTTGAATTTTTTCATGTTACGATCAGCATTTACTTCATTTTGATGCATATTTACTTCATTTTGACGCTCCTTTTCTTGTTACGATCAACATTTCATTCGTTTCGTTGCAGATTTCCTTCTTTTTGATGCTCGTTTTCTCGTTACGATCAATATTTCCTTCGTTTCGATGCATATTTCATTCATTTTTATTCTTATTTTCTCTTTACGATCAACATTTCCTTCGTTTCGATGAATATTTCCTTTATTTTAATGCTCATTTTCTCGTTACGATCAACATTTCCTTCGTTTCGATGCATATTTCCTTCATTTTGATTCTCATTATCTCATTACGATCAATATTTCCTTCGTTTCGATGCATATTTCCTTTTTGATGCTCATTTTCTCGTTACGATCAATATTTTCTTCATTTTGATGCATATTTCCTTCTTTTTCTTGCTCATTTTCCTGTTACGATAAAGCATTTCCTTCCTTTCGATGCATTTTTACTTCATTTTGATGCTCTTTTTTTGTTACGATCAACATTTCATTCGTTCGATGCAGATTTCTTACATATTGATGCACTTTTTCTCGTTACGATCAGCATTTCCTTCGTTTCGATGCATATTTACTTCATTTTGACACTCATTTTCTTGTTACGATCAACATTTCATTCGTTTCGATGCAGATTTCCTTCTTTTTGATGCTCGTTTTCTCGTTACGATCAATATTTACTTTGTTTCGATGCATATTTCCTGCGTTTTGATTCTCATTTTCTCTTTACGATCAACATTACCTTCGTTTCGATGCATATTTTCTTCATTTTAATGCTCTTTTTCTCGTTACGATCAACATTTCCTTCGTTTCGATGCATATTTCATTCATTTGGATACACATTTTCTCGTTACGATCAGCATTTCCTTCGTTTCGATGCATATTTAACTTCATTTTGATGCACCTTTTCTTGTTACGGTCAACATTTCATTCGTTTCGATGTAGATTTCTTTCTTTTTGATGCTCGTTTTCTCGATACGATCAATATTTTCTTCGTTTTGATTCTCATTTTCTTTTTACGATCAACATTACCTTCGTTTCGATGCATATTTCCTTCATTTTAATGCTTATTTTCTCGTTACGATCAACATTTCCTTCGTTTCGTGCATATTTCTTACATTTTGATGGTTATTTTCTCGTTACGATCAATATTTCCTCTGTATCGATGAATATTTCCTTCATTTTGATGCTCATTTTCTCATTACGATCAACATTACCTTCATTTCGATGCATATTTCCTTCATTTTGATGCTCATTTTCTCGTTACGATCAATATTTCCTTTGTTTCGATGCATATTTCCTTCGTTTTGATTCTCATTTTCTCTTTACGATCACCATTACCTTCGTTTTGATGCATATTTCCTTCATTTTAATGCTCATTTTCTCGTTACGATCAAACTTTCCTTCGTTTCGATGCATATTTCCTTCATTTTGATTCTCATTTTGTCGTTACGATCAATATTTCCTTCATTTTGATGCATATTTCCTTCGTTTTGATTCTCATTTTCTTTTTACGATCAACATTACCTTCGTTTCGATGCATATTTCCTTCATTTTAATGCTTATTTTCTCGTTACGATAAATATTTCCTTCGTTTCGATGCATATTTCTTACATTTTGATGCTCATTTTCTCGTTAGGATCAGTATTTCCTCCGTATCGATGCATATTTCCTTCATTTTGATGCTCATTTTCTCATTACGATCAACATTACCTTCGTTTCGATGCATATTTCCTTCATTTTGATGCTCATTTTCTCGTTACGATCAATATTTCCATTGTTTCGATGCATATTTCCTTCATTTGGATGCTCATTTTCTCGTTACGATCAGCATTTCCTTCGTTTCGTTGCATATTTACTTCATTTTGATGCTTCTTTTCTTGTTATGATCAACATTTCATTCGTTTTGAAACAGATTTCCATCTTTTTTATGCTCATTTTCTCGTTATGATCAATATTTCCTTTGTTTTGATTCATATTTCCTACATTTTGATGCATCTTTTCTCATTACGATCAACATTTCCTTCGTTTCTATAAATATTTCCTTCATTTTAATGCTCATTTTCTCGTTACGATCAATATTTTCTTGGTTTCGATGCATATTTCCTTTATTTTGATGCTCACTTTCTCGTTACGATCAATATTTCCTTCGTTTCGACGCATATTTCCTTCATTTTGATAATCTTTCTCATTACGATCAATATTTCCTTCATTTCGATGCATATTTCCTTCATTTTGATGCTCCTTTTCAAATTACGATCAGCATTTTCTTCGTTTCGATGCATATTTACTTCATTTTAATGCTTCTTTTCTTGTTAAGATCAACATTTCATTCGTTTCGATGCAGATTTCCTTCTTTTTGATGTTATTTTTCTCGTTACGATCAATATTTCCTTCGTTTCGATGCATATTTCCTTTACTTTGATGAACTTTTTCTCGTTACGATCAGCATTTCCTTCGTTTTGATGCATATTTACTTCATTTTGACGCTCCTTTTCTTGTTACGATCAACATTTCACTCGTTTCGATGCAGATTTCCTACTTTTTGATGCTTGTTTTCTCGTTACGATCAATATTTCCTTCGTTTCGATGCATATTTCCTTCATTTTGATTCTCATTTTCTCTTTACGATCAACATTACCCTCGTTTCAATGCATATTTCTTTCATTTTAATTCTCATTTTCTCGTTAGGATCAACATTTCCTTCGTTTCGATGCATATTTCCTTCATATTGATGCTCATTTTCTCGTTATGATTAATATTTCCTTTGTTTTGATGCATATTTCCTTCATTTTGATGCTCATTTTCTCATTACGATCAGCATTTCCTTCGTTTCGATGCATATTTACTTTATTTTGATGCTTCTTTTCTTGTTACGATCAACATTTCATTCGTTTCGATGCAGATTTACTTCTTTTTGATGCTCGTTTTCTGGTTACGATCAACATTTCCTTCGTTTCGAGGCATATTTCCTTTATTTTGATGAATTTTTTCTCGTTACGATCAGCATTTACTTCATTTTGATGCATATTTACTTCATTTTGACGCTCCTTTTCTTGTTACGATCAACATTTCATTCATTTCGATGCAGATTTCCTTCTTTTTGATGCTCGTTTTCTCGTTACGATCAATATTTC